>VZQC01004091.1:1051061-1348819 GCA_009823505.1 Rhizomys pruinosus
CAATACATACATATATATATATATATATATATATATATATAATCACCTATAATAAAATTATGTCGCCTAAAAACAACCTGTATGTTATTTCCAAATCATATTTCAGGATTCACACTTTCCCTTTTAATTTTATATTACTCTAAAATATGCATACATACCCCCCACCCATATACCAAGTTTCCAAAGTCTGAAAATAAGTAGTAGGTTAATTCTAGAACCTGTTAAGGGAATCAGATTATAAGAGCACAGTTGCTTTCAGGTAAAGAGGAATATAACATTAACTTTTTTCAGTTTGCCTTATAACTAGGGACACCATTTGTCATTTGTTTTTCTGGGACTATGTTACTTTACTTAGCATATCTTCTATGCCTATGTTTTGCAGGTTGCTGCCAGAGTTTTCTTCTATCACCTTCACGTTGAAAAGGAAAATTCTTCTAGGTCAACTGGGAAAATAATTTTCCTTTTCTAAAATAGTTTAAAATTATTTCAAACTTGATGATAATTTTGAAAAAGACAGAAAGATTATTCCTAGACTCACAATTGTATATTTAAAAATAAATATTTAAGCACACACCTTTAATCCCAGCACTTGGGAGGTAGAGGCAGGTGGATCTCTGTGAGTTCAAGGCCAGACTGGTCTACACAGTGAACTCCAGGCCAGCTGAGACTAAAGGGAGACCCAGTCTCAAAAAGACAAAAATAATAAATAAATAAATAAATAAATATTTACTTACACCCTATACACATTGATCTCTATAGATTATACTTAGTTTATCTATTTATCTATCTATCTATCATCTATCTATCTATCTATCTATCTATCTATCTATTACTTTTGAGACAGGATCTCCCTGTACCCCCAGCTGTCCTGGAATTTGCTATACAGACCAGGCTGGCCTCAGTCTCACAGAAGTCTACCTGTCTCTGATTCCTGGGTAGTGGGATGAAAGCCATGCACCAACATTGCCAGGCTTTTATATTTAATTTTGAATAACTTCAATGAACCAGGCATTATTCCAAGACCTGGTAATGAGTGAACCCCAATGTAATTTCATCATGTAGACAAATAAACCACGATTAAAAATACAAAGCAAATTTTAGGGTCTATCATTTTAAATAAAGAAATGATGACTGAAAAATGAAGCAATAGTGTCAGCAAGATGGCCCAGTTGGCAAAAGCACTTGCCACTAAGTCTGATGACCCACAGGTGGAAAGAGAAAACAACTGACTCCTGAAGCTTTGTTCTGGCTTCACATGTGTCGGGTGGCAGGCACATGCATGCACAAGCAAACACAGACACAGGCAAATAAATAAAGGTACCTAAGAAAATGAACAACTCGATGTATAACCACACACACAAAATGAAATAAAGTAATTTCATTCTTTCATCTTTAGAACTGTTTATTCGATGCTATCCTGAACCATTTTCTTTACTGTAGCACATGTAATATCAAAGGCACACTTAGAATAGAGATTTTTAGGGCTGGAGAGATGGCCTAGCGGTTAAGAGCGCCGACCGCTCTTACAGAGGACCCAGGTTCGATCCCCAGCACCCACATGGCGGCTGAGAACCGTCTGAATCTCCAATTCCAGGGGAGTCGGACGCCCTCTTCTGACCTCTGCGGCATTGCATGACACGGGTGCACAAACTTGCATGCAGACAATACATTCATACACATACAGAAATAAATAAAAAAAATTTAAAAAAAATTTAAAGAATAGAGATTTTTGTTCCAAAATATTCTACAGAAAGTACTGACAAAATAACATCAGATAAATATTTCCAAATTCCTATATTTCCAGACATACCTATTAGATTTTATAACTCATTCTAAGAATTCTCCAGAGGATTATAGAATATGACACCCCAATTTAAGGGATGAAAGAGATTGATTCATAAATTTCTTTGCTAATAAAACTATTTTGTATTTTAAATTATTTATTTATTTTATTTTTAGTTTGAGTGTTTGCCAGTTTTTAAGTACACTATGTGCATGCAATGACTGTGGAGATACCATGAATTTTGCATGGTATCTCTAAATACATTTGGCTAATGTTCATATTATGTACTGCAATGACTAAAAGAAGAAAACTTGGGATCCCCTGCAGCTGTAATTATGGATAGGTGTTAGCTGCTATGTGGTAACTAGAAACCAAACCAGGCTCCTCTGTAGGAGCCACCAGTCCTCTTAAACACTGAGCCATCATCCCCCGAGCCCAAGCTTTTTCTGTTTCAGCAGATATTTTTATTTTGTTACACACAGAAAATTAACAAAGTGTATTCCAGTGGACAGTTCTATCAGAGTTACATTCAATTTTGTTTATTCTTGTGATTGATTAATCAAATAATTCAGGATGTCATAACTTAAGGACAAGAGACTCTTCAGCAGTTCATGCAAACACGTCTACTCCACAATTCACCTATACATGGATGCAAAGATTTTTGTGAATAACTGTTCATTTATTATCCAATTTTTATTTTAAATAGTTCTTTTAATGGAATCTTCAATGTCTATAAATTTATCTATTTAAGCATGGGATTATAAAACATATTACACTATAATACTCTTCATTATAAATGAAACGGAATACAGTAGTTAAAGAACCGAAAATTGACCACAACCAAGCAGTCAGGTATTATTACTAAACTTACAGTTATTTATTTAATTTACCTTACTTAGTAAAGTCATCAAATGCATTTTTTAACTTTTTAATTTTTATTGAGTTCATTTCATACAACATTTCTTAATCAAATTTAGACTCATTCCCCCATCCATGCCCACCCCTCATGCTGCCTTGACCCCCACCAGAGCTCATGGATTCTGTCATACATGTTAATTCCTGTCTTGCATCTCTTTCTCAGTCTTTTTTTTTACTACACAATGAAAATATATATTTATTTATTTATTCATTTTTTATTTTTATTTATGCTTTGTGTATTTCATACATCATTTTCCAATTCAGTTCAGGCATATATCCCCTTCCCTTCCCCCCACCCCACCCCTACCCATCCCAGATCATGCATTCTGCCATAACTTTTCTGCGTCTTTCTCTGCTTTTTTGTTTTGTTTTGTTTTCATTTTTTTAACAATAAGTGATAATTTGTGAGTACAAGTATCCTTCATGTAAAACCAATTTGCAAGCAGTTGTGCCCAAACCCACACAGCTCATGGGTCCCACCATCCAGCAGGCGGGGGGGGGGTCTTGTATGTTCAATCAAATTGATCAAATGAGTGTCCAGTCTATATTGTTGTAGTTTCACCATTCACCCCAATCGCAGCCCTTACATTCTACTGTGCCCCCTCTTCCGCAGATTGTTCCCTAACCTTAGAAAAGGGGCACAGGTGGATGAGAAGCAAAACAGTCTACTTTCTCTGGAGCTGTTGTCTTGGTCTCTAGTCAATTCTGGCTGTTTTCTTTCATGGGCTGCCAGCTTGTCCAGACATAACCTTTTGATACTACTAATGAAGCACATGCAATTAGATATATAGGTATTTAAACAGTACTAATTGTTATGGTAGGTTACTTTGGTATAGACACAGATGTTTGGATGGTATGTTAATCCATGAATTACATTTTCTTCTGTTAAATATGACAGGGTCTTCCTGTGGTTTATAACATCTCTTAACCATTAGAGGATGTAAGCTTGTGGCATCAGCCTCAGTCTTTTATAACCTTTTGAAGCACAAGTTTACTGTTTTGGTCAGTTCTTTGAATAGGTTTTTCTCTCTCTTTTTTTGTTCTTTTCTTTTTTACCTGCATGCAACTTTACTGTTAAAATATGAATCTCTAAATGTACTTTGGAATTAACCTATAGTTTATTTTCAGATTTTGTAATTTTAATTTATGTGTGGAGTGTATATATGCATATTTTGGAATAATATAAAATCAAAGGGAACAAATGCATTTTTATTTCACTCTTTGCCTACTTAAAATTTATGGAGATGTTAAATGTACTAGACCAGTCCACCCAGGAAAATATAATAAAAGTTCCTTTCATTTTAAAGTATTAGTTCCTGGAGTCTTGGAGTGTGATCAGCTTAGACATCAAAGATGCTTTGTAATACATCTTAGTACCTAAAGATAGTATGGAATAAATTTCAAGTATAAAAAGTAAGATTTAGCATAGAAGTAGTAACATCCATTATGATGAAGTTTGTATGGCATCTCTAAACACGTTTGGCTAAGGTGCATATTATCTACTGTGATGACTAATCTTAGTTTGACTTGACATACCTGTGAGGAAGGAAACTCTGTTGAAGAATTTCCCCAATCAGATTGGTCTGTGGGCATTTTCCTAATTGCTCATTGATGTTGGAGGGCTGGTCATGTTCTGGCAAGCCAGTCAGCAGTGACCCTCCTCATTTTCTGCTTCAACCTCCTACCTTGAGTTCCTGTCTTGGTTTTCATGGCTGATGAACTGTAACCTGCAAGACGAAATAAATCCTTTCATCCCCAAGTTGCTTTTGGTCATGGTGTTTATCGCAAGACAGAAAGCTCATTAAGGCACCCACTCTTTCAAAAACCAGTCAATGAAAACCTGGACGAACATCAATGTTTCGTTTTTCCATGCTCACTGAGGATCAATGGATGGGAGTTTTAAAGTGTATTTTCATACATAGTGCCTGGTAAACAGAATAAAAGTCTTTAGGGTTACATATACGGCAAGTGCTGTTTATACAATCTGTTTCGAAATAAGTACCTTGCCACGTGACATCTATGTCATTTTCTGACGTTCTCTAGATGTGAAAATGAGAGCTTGCAATCAGGGAAGCGCATATTTTTAATTTCCTTATATTGCCAATGATTTGCTTTCTGTGCTCTATTTTTTCCTTTAACTTTCACTTGGTTGTCTTGATTTAATTCTCCCCAAAAGACTTTTAGAATCTTATGAACCTTCACATTTTGACCTTTAAATCATCAATCTTACAAGCTTTAATTTGGAAGAAAAGATGACAAAGAGCTGAAAACTGACTTTCTGAACCAAAATCGCTTTCTTAACATATATTTTTAAAGAGGAAAATTACTATGACAGGTTGATTGCAATTTAAAACATCATCTTCAGTGAATTACAAGTATTTTAAGCTTTGCAATTTCCATAATCATTTTTCTGCCTATAAAATGCTTCAAGTTTAATTTAAAATAACATCTATATTAATTTTTATCATTTAGAATGAAGTCGATTGTTTCTAGAGCTTGTAATTCTCTGAAGTGTTGCATTTCAAACTGTGCTCTCTACAGAATTTAGATCATAAAATAAAATGTGCATGTTTTCCCCTGCAGGAATTCTATTTGAATCAAGACCATCTTTAATTCTTGTCAGAAAATGACATTAATAATTTATCAGCATTTATTGTAGTTTATACCTTACATTTTAATACAACTTAAGCAGTTTTAAATATGTATAAATTAGACTTTGAATATTATTTTGTACAGGCTCTCCAATTCTTGATTCATCTGATACACATTTGAAGGATCTGCTCATTGCAGTGGGCATTACAGCACACATATTCAGGAATGTGATTTCAATGGGAATCATTGAATTCAGAATGTTAAGTGCTTAGTTACTATAACTTTATACATAATCATCTGCTTTAATTAAAGCATGCCTTTGAAATCACTTTGGGCTAGGAAGGTAAATATATACAGGTATATTTATGAGAAATTTCAATTTTCAAACAAGACATTTTATAAAATGTGTCCTGTTCAAAGCAAACAGCATCTACAATAGGTTTGCAAGAAAATAATCTTGGGGCCAAATTTAATCTCAAAAGTTTATAGTGTTGTCATTCTACAAAAATTGGAAAACAGAAATACATATTGAATATATGACATTTTGTCTATTACTAAAATGTCAAATGGTAACTGTTTAGGTATAGAAAAATGCAAGACGCAGTTCCTCTCTTTTTATGTTTGATGACATAAAAACATTCAAATAGGAGAATACTAAGGTTAAGGAATTATTTCAGCCATCTAGCCTTCTGTTGAGCAAATATATGTATATGTGAGTATGTGTGTATTCATTGTGTTTTTCTATGTATGGGGTAAATATACATGTATTTCTGTTATTTTGTGCACACCCATTCACACGTGTGTATATAAATGATATATTCTGAATTCTTTTTCAATGCTGGCTGTATGTTACTTAAACAATTAGGACCATCTGCTCTGTGATTACAAACTTCTGAGGACTGTAGCATTCTGTGATACGACTGCAAATCATTAAGCAGCCTGTTAGAAAAACATGTACTGTACTGCTAAAGAGATCTTTAGAAATGCATACATTTAAGATCTTGAACACATAATGGATAAGGAAATTATTTTTACTGATGAATTTTGCTCAAGATTTAATTCACAGATAATGTTTTACAACAATTAAAGAGAAGTCAAGGAAAGGTGAAAACTAACTTCCTGTACCCTGAGGTTATTTGTCTCATGACAACATAGTTAAAATATCCACTAACAAAATAATCTCTATTTTTCCGGTTAAGTCACAGCACCATGACTCAAGTGACAAGAGATTATAGAATTATATTAAATTATAATCCAGCTAGACTTCTTGATTTGGAGCTCCAAAAATTAGGTTTTGTTTTAAATTTACTTGATTATAAAATTATGAGAATTCTGAATTTGAAAGTACTTATAAATATATAATTTAAACAATTCAAATAGCAATGAAATATTTAACTTTGTTCTAACTTCCCTTTGAGATTTTTACTTACCTTGTGAACATACTTAGATGTGATATAAACATTCTATTCATATGTATGCATTTCCTCATAATTTTGGACATAAACTTGTTTTGTATGTCTGAATATTGTCATGCACATGTGTAAGAAGTCAAAGATTTGTTTACTTTCTTCTTTCTTTTCTTTCTTTCTTTCTTTCTTTCTTTCTTTCTTTCTTTCTTTCTTTCTTTCTTTCTTTCTTTCTTTCTTTCTTTCTTTCTTTCATTCATTTATTTTTTGAGACAGAGTCTCCCTATAGCCTCAGCTGGCTACAACTCACTAAGTAGACCAGACCATCCTTGAACTCACAGAGATCTGCTTGACTCTGCCTCCTGAGTGCTGAGATTAAAGATGTATTTAACTACACCCAGCCTGTAGATTTATTTTAATTGCTTAATATTCATGATGTGTATATTGGCATGCATGCCCTGACACAGATATGGAGGACAGAGGACTGCTTTATGTACGCATTTCTCTCCTTCCATGTTTATGTGGCCTCTAGACATCAGGCACTTTTTCCTGCTGAGCCATCCTGGTGACCGTTAAAAATCAGTCTGTCTTTCTTTAGCATGTTTTCTTCTGCACTCCGTAGTCATTCCATCTGCTAAATTCTTGGCACCATTATTTCTCCATTCTCTCAAGTGATGTCGCATGCCTCTAATCCCAACATTCAGGAGGCAGTGGCAGGTGGATCTCTGTGAGTTCAAGGCCAGCCTGGTCTACATAGCGAGCTCCAGGCCAGCTGGGACTAAAGGGAGAGGAGACTCTGTCTCAAAAAGACCAAAAAAAAAAAAAAAAAAAAAAAAAAATCTTCTAAAAGAGAAGTTCCAGTGTCTTCAAATATTTTCTAATTATCAGTCTCTAAAAGAATGTCAACAAATAGACTACACATTACATGCAAGAAAGAAGGGGGGAAAATAAAGAAAAGTAATTGAGGTTTCTGAGATTTTGACAACAGGCAGTTTGGAATGGTTTGTCCCCTGCCCAAATATGGTACTGATGCTTGAAACAAACCCATTTCAAGTAGAGGGCATTAGGCTTAGGCAACCCAGCCAAATGTGTATAAATACTTTTCTTTCTTTCTTTCTTTTCTTTCTTCTTTCTTTTCTTTTCTTTCTTTCTTTCTTTCTTGCTTTTCTTTCTTTCTTTCTTTTCTATTTCTCTCTCTCTCTTCTCTCTCTCTCCTCTCTCTCTCTCTCTCTCTCTCTCTCTCTCTATCTTTCTTTTTTGGTCTTTTTGAGACAGGGTCTCCCTTTATTCCCAGCTGGCCTGGAGCTCTCTCTGTAGACCAGGTGATCTCGAAACTCACAGGAGATCCGCCTGCCTCTGCAAATCCCAAGTGCTAGATTAAAGACATGTGCTATCAAGCTGGGCTTAAAGACAGTTCTTAGCTGTCATGTGGGTGCTAGTTTTATTTTCTAAAAAGCCTATCTAATGCTTATCTGCATTAGTGTTAATAAAGGTTTCTACTGAGTTTCATCTATCTGTAAAATATGTATTGAACTTTACTAAAAAGACTTTTATGCCGGGCGTGGTGGCGCACGCCTTTAATCTAGCACTTGGTGAGGTAGAGGCAGGCGGATCTTTGCGAGTTCAAGCCAGGCCTGTGCTCTACAGAGTGAGTTCCAGGACAGCTGGGGCTATCAGGGAGACCCTGTCTCAAAAAGACAAAAAAAAAAAAAAAAAAAAAAGACTTAAAAAGTCACATTTAAACCTTTTGGGTAAATACACAGCATTTCCTTTGAAATTTCATTTGATAGAATAATGTCTGAAATGTTCAACTTGGGTTAAAAATAACTTTGCATATGATTTTGGGAGACAATGCTTAGGGCTGAAATATGAAATCTGTTAGGAATTTGATAAGAAACACTTAAGGATTGAGTACAAACATTCAAAGTTCATTCAGTTTACAGAGGTTTACCTTGTAATCTTCTATTAGATGTGAAAATTTATGCCAATTTTGTAAACAATGAAGATTCATAGATATAAAAATTATTAGAGATTAATTAGGGGTTGGAGTACTGATTCACAAATGTAATTGCAAACCAGATATGCCTATTCAGTTTAACACACATTTAATTTTGTGTATGCTAGGAATTATCATGACTAATTTTTAAGTGTTGTAGGGAAGGATTGTATTCCTATATCTGGAAAAAAATGTTGGCTATTTGCAACTTGTAAAAACAGGAAAACCTCTGTAACTGCTGACCCATACCCTTGAAAAAAACTTTTATCTATTAGTTCTTAATTAGCTCTATTATTATTTTTTATTATTATTGCCTCTGTGTGTGTGTGTGTGTGTGTGTGTGTGTGTGTGTGCAGGTGCATGCATGCCGTGAGAACTGCAGGAGGAAAGGAGATAGAAAGCTCCGATCTATGGAACCTAATCTTGAAACATTCTATCATGACAATGATACAATCATATCTGATCCATTAGTGTGATCTGGACTCATCCAGATCACACTAGAGGTGGAAATTATTAAAAAAAAAAAAAAACTAGTGACAGGAGACAGGGATGGGTGGCAGCTGTCTAGAACCCACTGAACTTGTCTAATCTAAATTCACTGGGAATCATTATAGTAAGCAGAAAAAGCCAGTTTTAGAAGACAAACTATTTCATGTTTTCTTTCATGTACAGACTCTAGGTTTAAATTTATACACATATGTGTGAGTGTGTGCCATAAAACTAGAAAGGGAGCCATGGGGGGAGGGGAAGAAAATGATCTTAAGCAGAGAGAGGGGAGAAAAGAGAAAGTGATGCACATGTGGTAAGAAAGCAGAAATGGAGTAGAGAGAGGACCTAGGGCAAGGTATCAATAAAAACAAAGTACATTCACACCTGTATATGAAAGCATTATAATGAAGCCCATTACTTGGAATATAAATTTAGAAATTAAGAAAAAAGAAAAAATATCTTACTGTATATGAATTGAATTTCTGGCAAGATCTTAATAATAATACAGTTTGATAAAGATAAATCAGACTTTGAGAATCCTAGCTATTTTTTCTTCCAATCATTCACTATTGAATGATAATAATAAAATAATTTAAATACTTGGAATCCCAGCTAGTAATTTTTTATTTATACAAGATGCCGCCGGGCGTGGTGGTGCATGCCTTTAATCCTAGCACTTGGGAAGCAGAGGTGAGCAGATCTCTGTGAGTTCAAAGCCAGCCTGGTTGACAGAGCTAGTTCTGGGCCAGCTGGGAATACAGAGAGACCCTGTCTCAAAAAGACCAAACAAAACAAAACAAACAAACAAACAACAACAAAAAAAAAAAAACAAGATGCCAACTGTCATATGTAGCTGGTACTTTTGAATAATGCTTTATAGATTATAAGTCCTATGCAACTGTAGAGTGTTACATACTACAGTCGACTCAGCTGTTGTCTCTAAGCACAGGTTAAATCCATTCAGTATTCAAGGAGGTCAAGCACGCTGCTGCAGGTGTATAACACTCTACATATAACATCTTTTTAGTTTCAACATTTGAATGCTTTGATACATGTTCAATTCACTTGTGCAACTGATTGTATATGTTTTGTATATCTGGATGACAGTTCCAGCCATTACTTTGTGACATTACTTAAACCATGTGACATTACTTAAAATGTTTTTCATCAGTTTCTTTATTTATAAAGTGGAGACGACAAACATACTTTACAGAATTCTCAGGGGATGGATTGCCCTAGAAATATAAATGTTTGAAGTGTTCATCAGTAATCAAGCTCTCAGCTCACTGGTGTACTTGCTGCATTTGTGGAAATAGCAGAGACATAGCGGTGACAGGATTAGCAGCAGAACTTGGAGCAACATTTTGAAACAATATAAACTGTCAGTTACCAGTTAATGAACAAACCATTTTATTTTAAAAGGAAATAGCTCTAAACTTCTCAAATATTTAATACTTCATTAGCAAATCAAAAAAATTAATTTGTATCTCGTCTCCCAGAAAATACAATTATAAGATACAAAAGAACACTTCATATTGTTTTTATGACAATTAACTATCAAACAAAACAAAAGCCAGCTTAGGTGTCCAAATTCAGCTAGGAAGTTTCAGCTAAGAAGAAAACCTTACAATAAAACCCTCTGCACCAGAGGCCCAGCCTAGAGAAACCTGTGAAAAGGCGATAATAAAATTCCTCTCTGTGGAGCTGAGTCTGTAACATCGATGCTAGCAGAGTGATACCTCGGAGAGAAAACAGAGGAAAGGAAGTTTTATTTTTAGCTTCAGTGACACCTAATGAGAAGGTGGTGATATTTTATATCAGATCTAATAGCATTTAATTGATTAATTTCACTCTTCAACCTGAGCTATGTCTAAAGTTGCTGGGGACATGCTGAACAGGAACTAAAAACTTGGCTACTGTTCATTAAAAACTGTGTGGAAAGTATTTCAGACCAGAAAAGGACAAATTCACAGAAGATATTACCTTATAAAAAAATTTAAATATTTTATTACTAAATTATGAGTCATCCTGAGATTGGGTATATTAGGAATCTTAGTCCCTATGTATTCAAGAAATCTAAGCAAGTGTCCACTGTTGGACTCAATAGTCCATTCAACTGTCCATAATGAGGAAAATCGCAGGTTCTACAACTGAAGAAAGTCCTTTAAATTCAGACCTCTCACTCTAATGTAATTTAGATTTGTAAGTCTGAGACAGTTTTCAATAGTGTGTCTTAATAATTAAGAATCTCCACAATGCACTTAATCATCAGTTTGTTCCAGATTCATATTTCACCAAGGATAGGTTTGGAATTATTTCCAGAGTAATCTTGCATTTCTACCCACTCTTTTATTTTTGTGAGATCTAATTAAATACACAAAGTACTTTAACTGTGGTTCATGAAGTGACTCTATGTTATTGCCTCATAAACTAACAGTGTAGTAAATGTTGTGAGACTCAAAGTAATGCTGTCTTTAAAGCAACAGTCTATGGCGAGGGACCTTAGTCCTCTCCCAAATGGAGATAACTGAAAGAGGCTGGGAACAGTGGTTCACAGACAACGGGAATAGCATTTACCTGAATTCAGCTATCACCTGAAATTTCTGTGTTTTTGATCATGAAATTGCTTGTCTCCTGTGGGTGTGTTTTATAGATTTTACTGTTAAATAAACACATAGTCATTACAGAGATAGAATGCTAAATTATTTCATAAGAATGAGCTTAAAACTGATTTTAACAAAAATATTAATTCTCAGCAGTTACTTTGAGAATTTAATGGGTTTTAGATCCGTTATTGAGGAGATCTGCCATGTAACACAACTTTCCCACTACATTTGTGGTATCACCAACTTTGAGTACATCGCTCCATAGTTAAACCAAGGTTATAGCTCACATGAGATTTCTAGCAGGTGTTTTTGCTACTATGAATAGTTTGAAACCAAGCCTTACAATTAAGAGCTTCTAATTTCATTATATCCAAGATAATATCAGTTTAGTAAGGAAATATGTTAGCCTTGTGAATCACTCCCATAATATTTAGACTCTTGGATTCTTTATAACAATCTTACTGACACACCCACCTGCTGACTGTTGCTTTCTGATGGGAGAGGGTACCATATGATCCTTTCGAAGTGCCATTGTCAAAACCATAAGGATACAGTAACAAACATAATTATAATATTTTCAAATTGGGTTACAATGTATGGGCTTGAGGGTGTTATCTAGGATGTTTCAATTTAGTTCAGTGATCATATTATATTTCCAATAATTTTAGAAAGATTATAGATCAGAATATAAAGTATAAATAATGAAAATGCCCATCATATATGAATCATTTAAGTTAGGAATGTTTCTGATATGTTTCACATTGGTAAAATTGTAAGACAAATATCAATTGATTAAATCATTATCATTGATATATCACTATATCAGTGATTAAACACCTTATAAATGAGGATTATCTCTAATTAAAACAAATCCGTCTGCTGTTTAGCAGAGGAATTGAAGGCCTGTATGGAGACTGTATTCTTTTTTTATTTTTAAGATGCATTTATTCAGCGTCATGATCAGACTATTACATTTAGCAATCAACAGCATGGGTGAAAAAAAGTCTACATTAAACCCCTTTGTTGGAATGCTTTACACTTTCCACAGAACAGAAACTAAAGTAACCTGTTATACAATTAGTCACAAGCACAATTTTGGAGTTTTTTGCCCATACACATGAGTATTGCCTGAAACATGTCTTCTTTGTAGCAGCTAGGCCCTGCCACCACTGTGCTTGGCTGAGTTCACAGATCTCTTGTAACCTGTAGCTTCCCTGTCACTTTTCTGGCTCTCCTCTCCTGCTAAGCTTTGTTTCCATAGGTCCTGACAGTAGCTGCTTTGTTTCCTGTCATAGCTGCTGCTGGAATCCCCATTGCTGCCTTGCTGTCCTGGTTTAGCGAAGTACTAGCCTCCACCGCCATAAGGGCCAGAGCCGCTGCCTCCAAAGTCTCCTCCCTCCATAGGTCCGAATTTTGAAGATTGATTGTTGTAATTGCCAAAATCATTGTAGCTTCCACCACCTCTACCACCACCAGGACCGCCACCACGTCCACTGATGTTTCCTCCAAGACCAAAATTTTCTTTTTTTTTTTTTTTTTATTGGTGCTTTGTACATTTCATACATCATTTTCCAATTCAGATCAGATTTCCCTTTCCTTTCCCCCCTACCCCCGCCCCATCCCGGATCATGCATTTTGCCATAACTGTCCTGTATCTTTCTCTCAGTTTTTTTTTTTTTTCATTTTTTAGCTATAAGTGATGATCCATGAGTACAAGCATCCTTCATATGAAACCAATTTACAGGCTGTTGTGCCCAAACCCCCACAGCCCCACCATCCAGCAGGGGGTGTGGGGTTGTATGTTCAATCAAGTTGATCAAATGAGTGTCCAGACTACATTGCTGTAGTTCAGACCAAAATTTTCATTGCCGCCAAAACCACCTCCAGGACCACCACCGGTTTCCAGAGCCACTTCAGCCTCTTTGTCTTGATGAAGCACTAGTCATCTCTTGCTTTAACAAAGTTTTTCTTTTCTTTCTTTGACAAGGCTTTTCTCTCTCTCTCTCTCTCTCTCTCTCTCTCTCTCTCTCTCTCTCTCTCATTTTTGAGACAGGGTCTCCCTATACCCACAGCTGTCCTGTAGGCCAGGCTGGCCTTGAACTCACAGAGATCCACCTGCCTCTGCCTCTGCCTCCTGAGTGCTGGGATTACAGGCGTGGGCCACCATGCCTTGCACTACATGGCTTTTCTTACTTCACAGTTGTGCCCGTATGGTATTTCTGAATGACAATCTTATCCACAGAATCATGGTTGTCAAAGGTGACAAGAGCAAAACCCTCTTTTTTTCCACTACCCCTGTTAGTCATGATTCCAATCCAATTTTCCCACACTGTTCGAAAAAATCTCATGGGTCATTTTCTTCAGCGTTTTCTTTAATACCACCAAAGATCTTTTTCACGGTTAAGTGGGCACCTGGTCTTTGAGAATCTTCCCGTGACACAGATCTCTTTGGTTCCACAACTCTCTCATCAACTTTGTGTGGCTTTGTGTTCACAGCTATGTCCACCTCCTCCACTGTGGTGTAAGTGACAAACCTCTGGACACTTCGTGTTTGGTTCTCTTATAACCACGCAGTCGTAAGGATTCTCCATTGCCCAAAATGGCTCCTCAGACTCTCATTGGTTGTTTCAAAGCTCAGCCCTAAGATGGACTGCTCCTGCTCTTTAAGAGACTGTGACTTGGACTTGAGGAAGGGAGACAAAAACCTTCAGTGATGCTTCCTGGGCCGAGTCAACAGACAGAAAGCAGAGACTGTATTCTTTTATCATGATGATTAGAAAGTATATTTGCACCACGTGCTCTTCATTCACACTGAGGAACTTGTTACTTTTTTTCAACTATATCTGACAATTCCAGAGGAAATCACAAGAGACTACTTTCATTTGCAAACCTCCCTGAAATACTAGGAAAATAATGCTAAATAAGTAAACTAACATAAACAAAAAAGAAGTGCTATTTTGCAGTGTTGTTTACTTTATTAAAAGGTAGTGAATTCCATCCTAATCTAATGTTTAAAGACAACTCTGGGAGCCTGGCAGAGGGGAGCATCCATCAGGCTGCTGGGGCCTGGAAGGTCAGTGGCTCGGAGGAAGGGCCTAGTTTGCTACCCAGAGCCTGGCTGTCCGTTGTTCAATGTCTTTGTGTCACTCGTGACCACACCTCCACATGCTGGCCTTCCCTTCTTGGCTCAGCTCCAGGACTTGTCTCCTGCCTGCAGGCCAAAAGTCTCTAGGCTTCCCTCCGGCAAGAAGGGGGGGAGGGAAAACAGCAGGAGATCATCCGTGGAAAGGAAGGAACTCACACACATGCAGAGAGCCTGGGAGGATAGGAACTCCGTTTATTTTCTGTCAGTGAGGTCTATATATTTAAGTCTACTGTGCTCTGGGCAAGGAAGTGGGAGCAGGCAAAAGGGAGGGGTAAGCCACCTTGGTTCTAATTGGGGGGCTGCAGAGCTCCAGTGTGTGCTACAGGTGACTAGAGGTATGACATTTTTCTCAATGCCTCAAGGGAAGAGCCCTGGAACTTTGCAGAGATAGGGTGAAGCAAGAATCATTATAATATCCCGAATCTTCCTGCTACAGATAACTCTGAATGCCCACAGAGTTATCAGATAACTGGAGATCTTCTGGGACAGGTCTTACAAGTTCTCGCATCAAGCCACGCACAAAGTTTCATTCCCACACAGGACCACCACCATTAGCCCTCTTCAAGAGGAGATGCTTTGGTAGCCTCTGGATATTCATCTGATGCCAACACATGTTCATAAAATGCTTGTAACCCCTGCTGGATGGTGGGACCCATGAGCTGTGTGGGTCTGGGCACAACTGCTTGCAAATTGGTTTTACATGAAGGATGCTTGTACTCACAAATTATCACCTATTGTTAAAAAAAATGAAAACAAAACAAAACAAAAAAGCAGAGAAAGATGCAGAAAACTTATGGCAGAATGCACGATCTGCGATGGGTAGGGGTGGGGTGGGGGGGAGGGAAGGGGATATATGCCTGAACTGAATTGGAAAATGATGTATGAAATACACAAAGCATCAATAAAAATAAATTAAAAAAAATAGCATTACTCTCCTGGAAAACAAGGAAAGCACTCAAAACTAGAATGAACAAAATATGCTATTTTTTTGGTCTCAAATTTCCCTCAAATAAAATTTCAGTTACATCAAATGCAGTATCTACTGATCTATCAATTTTCCTTCTATAAAAGCTTGGGTTTTTCTTTCACTATAGGGTTTGTAAGCGATTTTGAAATAGAGCATATAACTTAAAAAGTCACACAGTCATTTCACAAAATAATAATCATACTCATATACAAAAGAGAAGAATTTCCAAGCATGCCTTTAACATAAATTAACCAAGGTAAAATTGTAAGGACATCATTTCAACCGTGGGCTAGCTCCAGAAACCTTTCCTTTGGGTGAATTAAAATTGATTGTACAATATTGATTATGACTCATAAAATGGATTAAATGACATAAATGTATTTAATTTACTTTTTACTTTAATATTATAAAGTACAACTTTATAGCATTCTCTAATGTCACAATCAATCTTTAATACTTAATGTAAGTTTTCTGTTTTAGCATAAAGATGTACAATTGTTTTGGGTGGGGATGGTGGTGCGTGATTGCTACCTCATCATTTTTCAGGTGGAGGTAGGAGTCTCAAGAGTAGAAAATCATCCTTGGCTGTGCTACATGAGACTCTGTCTCAAACCAACAAACAATGATTTACGTTTGTTTTGAATTTCCTGTTTCTATGAGTTCTTCTCAGGAAAATTGGATATTTTGATGATTCTAGTAAAGTTTTTCATGTCTATCGTAACTGTTTAGTTTGGAAACTAAACACTTTTCTCCCTGTCACTTGATAAATTTAATGTACAGAAAACCAGTGCCAATTACTAAATATTATTATTATTGGAAACAGAGAGAAAAACATAAAGGCTATGCCCATCCATGCAATAATCCATGGTTCATAAACAAAAGGGGAAAGTAAACAAAAAATGAACGATAAAGGAAAGGAAAGACACAGTCACATCCACCCATAAAATTAGTTATGATTACTGACAGATAAATGTAGTCCAAACTTACTAAATGGAAACTTTTGGAACATTTCATGATTTAGAAATGATGTGTTGCTCTGCGTAGTGTGATGAAATCTCATGCTGACCTGCTCTATTGACACAGAGCAGTGGCCACCCTTTGTCCTGTGTACCCACAATGGCATTCCCTCCCTTGGTCATATTCCCTTAGCTCAGTTTGCTTATCATATTGATTGATTAGCTATCACATTGCTTGGCTTCTAAGAACCCATGTTTTACTTAATAATGGCTCCAAAGCTCAGGCATATGGCGGGCCAAAAGTTGGTTATTCCAAGGAGGATCTGGAAAATATTTTATTTAAGAGAAAAGCTAAATGTCCTTGCCTAAACAAGGGAAACTGGAGGCTAGGAAGATGTCTTGGCAGTTAAAAGTGTTTCCGGATCTCACAGAGGATTAGAGTTCGGTTCCCAACACTCATAAACTTTAGCTCCAAAGACTCTAACACCATCTTCTGCCCTCCTGTGGACTCATAAACACATGTATGTACACACATCAACATACACATACACATAAATAAAAATATGAAATGAAATTAAAACTGGAAAAAAATCTCATATTGAAGTGAAGAACTATAATTTATTTTTTGTTAATCTCTTATTTTTCCTAGTTTAGAAATTAAGCCTCTCTTTAGAAATGTATCTATGTATGATTTATAGGAAAAATGTAGCATGCATATGGTTTGGCACTATATGAGGTTTGGGCATCCACTGGACATCCTAGAAAGTAACCCTGTGGATAAGGTTGTATTGAAGTAGATAACATCAGATAGTGGGGAAGAATAGAGTCCTGCTAGGTAGACTTCAGGATCCCTAATATGCTTCTTAGTAACTATCTGAAGTTTCACAAGTTATTTTTAAACTGACTGACTCTTTGTGCCTTCAGTTCTCTAATAAGCCACAACTTCAGATTACAAGTACATAGACTAAAAGAAGGCAAGGAGGAAGAAAGAAAAGAAAAGCAAAAGGCATGGGGTTTGTAAGCAGTGTTGGTTGCACACCTGCTATTCACTTATATTCAGCTTGGATCTGACTGTGCCAATGGCAAAAGGAACAGAGGGAAGTCAGTAGGGGAGGATGGCCTTCCTTGGAGACATTTCATGTTCTCAATGTGATGGACTCAGGGCTGACCAGAACAGTACACTCCACCAGAACTTTCCCATCTCTATGTAGGAGCCAATCCTATCATCCAAATGTGTTTAGAGGCTAAGAAGAGTATCTTAATTTAAGGTCTTCAGTTAGTGGGTACTCTAGTAATTGAAAGTGACAGGGGAAGTGATGTAGTCCGGACAATGGCAAAGCTACTGTTTAACCTTGGACTGGAATGGGGGTCATCTGCAGTTTTCTTAATAAAACCTGTTAAGTTCTTAGAATCAGAGAATAGAGTTAACAAACCTGCTTTGGTCTCACATAGTTGTTTTGAGACTGTTAACAAGGAGGACACTCTCCTGTTCCTTGTTTACAATTAGTCTCCATCCCAGAAATCTTTTTATAGAGCCCATGCCTGTTAGGCCACAGTCCTATAATCACATAAAGCAGTCCTCTTTTTGACACAGGGTCTCCCTGTAGCCCCAGCTGTCCTGGAACTCTCTAAACTCACAGGTAGACTAGGCTGGCCTTGAACTTGCCTCTTTCCTCATACCTTCACAAATATTTCTGACATCATTAAATTGTTCTCTAATTATTATTTACTGATTACTATCAATTTTAAGTGAGCTAGAAATTGATTCTTAAAATTGGGGGAAATGAATTTGATTTGAATACACTTTTAAAATATTATTACAATATTCTGATGACTAGGAATAAAAGGGCAGCATTAGCATAGATCAGAAACAATACAAAGCTGAAAATTCGTAATGTAACAGGAAGTGGTCACTTAAATAGAAAAACCAGTTATAAGTGCTAATGATTCATTGCCCACTTAAATGGTCTGCTTAAAGCAACATGTGAACCTTTTAAAATACAAGATATAACTCCTGGTTTTGAACTTTATGACAAGAGTAAAATCTGAAGGAAAATATATTTGGTGTTTAATCTCTAGGAAATATACATCAAATATACCTTTTTGTAGTAGTCGCACATTGCATCTAATAGCATCTTACCAACTATGCTATCTCTCCTGACTAAATAGAGATAACTTTAAATATTTAAACTAAACAGGCAAACATGATTGATTAGAACATGTTTGCTAAATTGAAATAATAGCCATTACCAGTGACTGTGAAACAATGAATCTTTGCCTAAAGCGGTGAATGCAATAAGGCTTTTCATAAGTTTTCGTATGCATAGTAAAGACTAAATTTGTTGCAGTATCCACAGAGATTTAAATTAATTTCAGAAAGAAAATTATTACATTAATTTGTTTTCATCGAATATAATTTAGAATTAGTTATTCAGTACGGGTTTTCCCAGTAGCCTTTAATAAAATGATAGAGATGGGCTTATGGGGAGAGAATCTTAATTGTTCAGCATTCCATTTCTGTTTGACTCATTTTCGAACTTAGTTATTAGTATGAAGCAGCTTCAGTAAACTAGTGTTTGTAAACTAGAGTCCCAAAGTCCCAGTTCTGCTCTCCTGTTATGACTACCTTTAAAGAAACATACACAGGCAGAGGCTGTTCCAGCTTGCATTGTTTGGTGAGCATCTCATTGTTCTCCCAAACAGAGCACATCAGCTGACACCAAATGTCATCTGTTTCCCAGCCCTCTCCAATTTATATAATTCACAGACATGTGTACTGTGGATCCCTATGCATCTCTTATACATAAAGTGGACATTTCTGGGAGGGAGGAGTGTGATTAAGTCTTTTGATTATCTGATTTCTGTTTGATAATATGGGGCTTTCATAGACTAAATACATGATAGGCTGGACCTTGAAAGAGTTAATATATCACAACATGGGTCTAGATACATCTGTTCAAATGACAGTAATATTGTAAAGATAGATTTTGTACCAGAGGTGTATTTAAAGGGGTTCTTTCTATCTTTCTCTCTCTCTCCTGTCAATCCACATGTCTAGTGCCATGGATAGAACTCAGGACCCTGCATATGCTATATAAGTTATCTACCACAAAACTATATCCACCGCCTCTTTTAGAGTCTTTTTTTAAGATATAACTAGCTAAAATTAGGTTGGCCAAATGTCCTTAATTCTTTCTAATTTGTTGTTCATATAATTTAACAAAATACTGTATAAAATTCCTTGGAAAATTAAGTAATTATAGATTTGTATTGTACTATCTGACAGATTTGTATCTGGGATTCGAGTTTATTATCATAATGTGTTGTTTTGTTTGTGTCTCATTTGGTCAACAGTTAATAAATGGTAATTGACTAAAAGCTTGGACCTTTTTAGCATCTACAGTATCAGTTCATTGACTGATACGGGTTTATCTCATGACCTTGCCATTGTCCCCTCAAAGCACTAAAATGTTTACCATCTCGCTTCTTTTATGTAAGATAACCGATTTCATTTCAGGAAGACTAACTAAAAATTAGAATTTGAAAACTTATTTAACTATTAGAAAGCAATGTTCTCACCTATTACTATGGCAAAAAAAATAATGGAAATTCAGTGACAGAATAAATAAATTCAATTCAATACTTATTAAGAGTATGTTGTATGCATGATAGTATGTTTCCTGACCCCCAAGAAAGTTAAATTTGAGTTTCTGGCTACCAGCAAACTATGCAATCGGCAAAAGAAAGCTCATATATAATATGGTAACCCCATGGAAAGCATATATCACACACAAATTGGAGGAAACAGTAAATAGTAGTAAGTTTGAGTAAATACTAGTAGAATAAAGAGGAATAAAAGTGTATCTCAAGTGATAAAAATTAGTAAGACTTCCTTGAATGGAGACAGCTTGGAGAAATAAGAGAGACCTGCTAAAATCAATGGGAATGAAGTTAACTCACCGCAAATGTATCTGAATGAGTCAAGGTGAAAAGCTTGAATAATGCATTAGGCAAGGTGAGGGAATCAACTTCCTAGGAAAAAGGCTTTGTTGCAGATAATTAGTAAATTCAAGTGCTAAGAAGGGGTGGATCATAGATATCTAGAATACCAGATCGGTGAATTTGAATTGTTCTTCATATATGAAGTTCAGGACCTGGAGTTGCTCTGCTCAGTTATACTCTACAGACATGATGCTGGGTAATACGAAATTAAGGCTGCAACCAAGAGTGGCAGGGAAATGTATTGGTTTATTCTCTTTGTTTTCCACACCTGGTATTGTCTGTGCTATTTGTAAGATGATTGGCATAAGGATTCTGAGAAGCATCAAAGAGAACAGAAAATCATGAGTCCTGCTCATGGCCAGGAAAGGAGTTTCAGCAAACCTTAGAAAACCGATCATGGATTTTTTTTTTCAGAACTTATTTTAGAACGGCATTGTTTCAGATATTATATAAAAATATAGGTGTGTTAAAGTGTAACATGGATCCGGGTTTGGTGGTGCACTCCTTTAATCCTAGCACTCGGGAAGCAGAGGCAGGTGGATATCTGTGAGTTCAAGGCCAGCCTGGTCTATGTCTACAGCATGCGTTCCAGAACAGCTGGGACTAGGGAGACCCTGTCTTCGAAAACACACACACACACACACACACACACACACACACGCACGCACACACACATGCACGCACGCACACGCGCGCACACACACACAAAAGGGTAACACGGTAGATTTCCAGAGGTTGTTTGTTTTGTTTGGATTTTGATACTGAAAATGGAACACAGAGACTTGCTTAGGCAAAAGTAATCTACAACTGAGTTGCATCCCCAGAATGCACTCATGCCTATTTCTGCCTAGCTCAGGCTACCCTTCAGCTCCAAATCTTCCTGCCCTTATCTCCTGAGTACTGGAATTACAAGGACGTGCTCCCATGCTGGGTTTATTTCATTCCTCTGTGGTCTTGGCCTTATGAATCCTAAAAGAGAATTTACATGACAGTATTTTCCGGGTATCACTTGACCTGAATACACTTAAATATTTTAAACGTTTCATAATGTAAATATTCTTGGGTTACCCGCGGGGAAACACTGAAAAAAGAGTAGATAACATATCAAAGGGTGATTTTCCTTTGTTTTATAAGAGCATGATATTTAATTTTTAAATTTCTGCTTCTAATTTCTTGACCTGAAATTTTTATAATTAACTAACAGAGCTAATAGAAATATAAATTATTTTTCTATTACCACTATTGGAAATATTCTTAAACTGGAATTATATATATTTACAGTAAATATTGTTATTATCCTGAGACTACAGATTTTTAAAGTGTTCTTTGTAACAAAATAAGAAAGAGCATGTCAATGGAGATTGTGATAAAAATATTCTGATTTTAATATTTGAATCATTTATTTCATAGATGACATTATTCCATTAAAAAGATCCCTATTCGTGTTTATTGGTGCCAATTCAATTTTATGAATATTCATTAGTAGCTCACAAAATATATTAGGGGCAACATGTAGCATTAGGCTGTATTAATAATGCATGCAGTATTAGAGTACCTATTAATATTTTTGAGACTAACTCGGCTTTCTCAAATGATTTTAGATACAGGCAATGTTCCAACTGGCATAAAATTGGAATTCCCCCAGTAAAAGAGACTGCAAATCTACTTACCTAATTAAAGAAGCTTATGTTCCACTGTAGCTTCAATTCAGAAGACTGAACAGCACACTAATATTTTTAAAATAAATTATTCTGGATAATTTAGAGGTCTGCATTCTATTTTCACATGACATTTTCACTCTATAAATTGCCTTTACTAGAACAGCACCTCTCTCATATTTGAAGTTATTATTCACTTTGCCATATCAGGGAAAATTAGCACGACTTTTAAATTTATGTGCAATGAGACATTTTGCCTGTGCTCTGTTCCTCATATGCTTGAGTTAAATCTCTCTTTTGTTAGCTAATCTTCAGAAGTTGTTAGGTCACCTCTCTGATAAAATTACAACGAATTAGTTCAGAACCTTTAGCCATATAGTGCTATGAACTAAGAAGACCTATAGTTCCAATGAGAGTGTGGTTTGTTTCAAGGTCTTTATTTAGGGGGTGAAAGAATAGGACAAAGCAGATAATTTTGCCTTCCTATGTAGTCTATAACACGATATCAATTTTCGTGTCTGTCAAATGTATATATTAATTTATCCTACAGGATATGAGTAAATATGCAAATTACCTATCATACTCACTTATGTTTAAATCTCACATCCACATTTACCAAAATAATTATGCTTATTTCAAGAATTTCAACCAGAGCTATTTACTTCACAAATTGAGATAATTGAACATGGTGACAAAAATAATTCTCAGTCCTTCTATTCTATAAGCTAATTAAATTAGAATTAAAGTTAGATTTAATTTGTT
Organism: Rhizomys pruinosus; assembly: GCA_009823505.1. Taxonomy (NCBI): domain Eukaryota; kingdom Metazoa; phylum Chordata; class Mammalia; order Rodentia; family Spalacidae; genus Rhizomys; species Rhizomys pruinosus. The sequence continues at coordinate 1,074,342 of VZQC01004091.1, forward strand.
CAATATAAGGCAAAAAAACAAATACATGTTTGCTTTTGAAATCACATTTTCCTCTCCCTAGCTAATCTACAAAATTTGAGATTCAGCAAAGGGCATCTTCCTCATTATCACAATTCCACCAGATGTGCCACATAGAGCTGTGCACGCTTGGCTGGCACAGTGTGGCCGAACCTCAGAAGGGTCTTTTTCTGCTTTTCTGGTAGAGATGTATGAAGGTTAATGGGTTTTGGTCAGAAGTACTTAAAGCAATTTAAAAAATTACATTTCAGAACATCCCACCTGACCTATTAGTTGTCCTATTAGACCCAAAGTGATGAGAACAGAAACTGGAAGTCATAACCCACCTCCCAGCGGTTGCCAGGTGCGATGCTGCTATAGAAAGAAATCTCTAAAAGCCTCCAGCATGAGACAATGATACCCCCTACCTGGAAAATCTTAATGATGTAAAAAGTGATTGAAGCAGAAAAGAGGAGTGAAATTGCCATGGCATTTATACCTGCTCCTATTTTTGAAAAAGAAAGACCATGGTTTGTTTGGTGTAAGAAAGCGTGTTAAATCTTAAACATCAGCTGTGCTTCGTAAGTCCGAGCTATAAGCACACTAAGGTGGTTGTGGACAATCTATTCAGATTCATGAAATAAGCATTTTGTAATTGTCTTCTGTAATTATGTTGAATTGTATCTTTTGAAAACTTGAACCTTTTATAATTTTTCCTTTCCTACTTTTAAAGGTACATTTACAAAGTCAAGTTATAATTACCTGACTGGAAAAGAACTGCTAGGAAGATATAGCCTTTAAGTAACTAAGACTCAATTGATCAGTTAAAGCTAATAAATAGCCCTGGATTCATGGCCCTGTCCCAACAGTTAGATGATCAATGGAAAGCAGGGAAGGCAGAAGCATGATTTATTTGTTGTCAAATAATATGTTTACAAGAATATATGTCAACATAAAATAATGGCATCAAGTAAGCCCTCTAATGTAAATAAATCAACATTAAAATTCATAGTAGAAATCAACCATGTATAAGGCTAATAGATATTTTTAGTATTTTTATATATAGTGATTTGTACATTTTTTGAAATATGTAACATTCAAATGGTAATTAGATTACTTTCCAAATATGAAAAAAATCCCATGAGTAGTGGTCCAGTACTTCTATTTGGAAAGCTTATTATTATGTTTCTAAAATAAAGAGAGGTTAGTAGGACACTGACGATTGTTTCATGATACTAGAAACATAATACAGATACTTATACTTTTGTTGTCTCTTCCCCCATAAGCCTAATAGATTGCAATACTTTGATCATATAATACACACCACTCTGTTATCAAAATAAAACAATTGGGTTGTAGTATTAACTTAATTTTTTTTTCCTGCAAGTTAAATTCATCATGTAGTTCTGAAATAAGAAGGTTGTGTTGATCATTTGAAGCACAATGTGTGTTTGCCCAGGTGACTTCTAGAAGAGTTCAAGATTTCCTGTTGCTATAGGCGATGTCCTTGGTCCTAGATCCTTTTATTCTTTATCCATAAGACTTTTAATACACAGTGTAACTATACAGTTTTGAGGTTTCTTATAAAATAGCACATGCTTGACAAAATGAATTAACTAAAAAGAGTAGGAAACTATCCAATGACATAATCACCTTCCCCGCTGCCATTGATGGCCTCTCTCTAGAAATAAACAACTGTTAATGGTTTGCTGATCATGTGCCCAGATACTTTCTTGTACACACTTGTGACGTTTTGATTGTAAATGCCCAGATAGACCCTACATATTTGAACCCTTGGTCCCCAGTTGTTGGTACTCTTCTGGGAGGGTCATGGAGGTTTTAGGAGTTGGCCATGCTAGACTAATCATCTCACTGGGTGTGGGCTGTGAGGGTGTATGTTCTTACCCCACTTCCAGTTTGCCTCTCTATTTCTGTGCCTGCTTGGAGATGTTTTTATTTACTAGAAATCCTCATCACAAAATTAGCAATGTAATATGTGCCATATGGGCATTTTCTTCAGGAAGGCATACACACAGAACTACCTCCAAGACTTGTGCTGATGGCTCAATGGGTAGAGTGCTTATCATGCAAACACGAGGACTGGAGTTCTAAATCACAGTCCCTGTATAAAGGCAGGAGAGAATGGTGGCTGCTTTTAATGCCCACTCAGGTGAAAGAGACGGTGGATCTCTGGAGCAAGCTAGCTACCTAGACTGGCCAAGTCAGTGAATTCCCAGTTCAGCAGGAGACACTGCCTCAATATATAAGGTAGAAAAGGAATTAAAACCTACCCTCCATAGGCAACAGAAGCATCCACCTGAACCTGTACACACATATGTCTACATATGAACATATATACATGTATACACATCTTATACTCATGCACATGCCAATCATCATCATCATCATCATCATCATCATCATCATCATCAGATGTAACTTCTGGCTTCCTGAGAACCAGGTCTCTCTTCACTTTAAATCCCCTCTACAGAATTCACTAGCAGGAAATCAGAGAGAGTGTGGCACTCTGGATAGATAAAGAATGGACCTCAGTGTGTTGACCACTCAAAATGTTCACAAGAGTTAACTTCCTGTGCTATTTAACCATCCAGGGCAATATTGTTTCATATATGCAAAACAGGAGAAAACTGACCACATTTCAAGCCTTTCATGATAAGCAAGATTGGTGAATTTGACTAACAGAAAACCTGACACATGGCATCTCCTCTGCTATACCTATATTTTAGGTGGTTTGGGTTATTATAACAAAAGTACTATAGTCTATATGTCTTTAAACAAACAAACAAACAAACAAACAAACAAACAAACAACACTGGAGTGTGGTAAGTCCAAAGTCCAGGCACCTAGTGAATGAAGTCTGGCATCTGGCATCTTGGGTTTACATGGCTATGTTTGTTTGATTATACAGTAATGACACCTGGGAACAAATAAAGGCAGAATTACAGGCTACATATGGCTAGAATAAAGAAAACTATGTGATAAAGAAGTCCATTTTTTATTAGTAACAAAATCCTCTCAAATAAATGGGTTTATTTTATCTTCTTTGTAGTAACTGGTTACAAAATCATTTAACATTTGTCCAGTAGCAAAGCGTAAGTCAAAGATTGTTAAATGTTGATATGGAAAAAATAATCATTTCGTGAGTTTGTCCTAAAAGTTGATATCCAGGTTCTCTACAGACTTTCAGAATAGTATTTCAGAAATATGACTGTTGTGAGCTCTAATTTTGAAAATAATTTTCAAAGCTTCATCAAGATTGTTTTTCCAACAGAGAAAAAAAAAACTAATCATTTGTTTAATAAAGTGCTTAAAGTCTTTCTGAATTACTGTTAAATATTGCTAGGGAAGAAGAATATTTTCAGTATAAAGATCCCTTTACATTGTTGCTGCTGTTTGTTTTGAGGTGCTGGAGATCAAATCTACAGGTTTCTGTATGCTAGGCAAGTGTTCTATCACTGAGTTATATCATCCGCCCTCCTTTGATTTAGAAACCTTAGCAATTTATAAATTATAAAATAATTGATGTTATTCCAGAGGTTGTTCTTTATCTTTCACTTAGTTAAATAATGAGCTTATAGCTTTGACATTTTGTGTTAGTACTATCCCTACAAGCAGGTAAACATTTTAAAGATTATTTTTAATTACACATATGTCTTTAGATGTGTGTAGGTATGTGCATGTGAGGGCTAGTGCTCTCAGAAGTTCAAAGCGTTGGATCTCCATGGGAGATACAGGCCTTTGGGATCCACCCCGTGTCAGTACTGGGAAAAAAAATGTCAGATCATCTGCAAGAATAGTACGTGTTCTTAACCACTGAGTTCCCAAAGGAAGCACACAGTTTAATATAAAAAGTTTACTAAGATTTCAGACAAATTATCCACTCCATGGAGTTGATTCCATCCAAAAAACTTAACTCCAAGGATACATTGTAATCCAACTGATTGTAGCTAAGGAGTCAAGATTAGGGCACTTGGTATATGAATATATAAAAAATTTAAAATACATATTCAAGTCTGATGTTAATATAATTTTTCTTGAAATAAAGAGAGGGTCTCAGGTGCAGAACATGAACCTAATCATACTGTTTAAAAGATTTTATCAAATACATCAACTGCTTTATATTGGGGAAAGTCTAAGGTAATTACACAGTCAAGAATATGAAAATGAGAGATTATATGCTCATAGAATGGCCGTTCAGCACATGTACCAAGAAAGTCCCTGTGAAAATTATTTTTAATAAATTATTTAATACTTGGTATCAGAGCTAGCCTTGGTAAAATAGATGTATAAAATAATTGTATTGAAGGAAAGTTAGGAATGTGAATTGAATAAAGGATTTCTGAAGTTAGTATCCAATTAAAGTTGTGTTACTACTGAATGATTGGAATAATTAAAGATTATTACAAAATAAAAAAGCATGTTTCTGAAGTTGTTTATTAATTCCTACAGCATACTTAAATAGGTTTGCTTTAGATTCATGTTTTAAATATAGTCTAAGGTCTGAAATGATGATGATCATCCAAATAACATATATATATATATATTATATAAACACACACATATACACATATTTATATGACATGGGTGAAGCTGTGCTTGGATGCTTTATATAAGACTGAGAAGACAGAGGGAGAACATATGGAACGTGGAACTATGGAAGACATGGGGATTTGCAAAGCAAAAGTAGACAATAGTGTATTAAACCAGTGAATTAGAACTGAATGTTGTTCTAGCTCACTTCTTTATGAAAAGAACCAGAAAGAAGCCTGCTTGCATGAATACCAGAGGAAAGGAAAGTGATGCTGGTCTCACCATAGACCTGAGGAAGATGTTTATCATCATTAGCCCTGACTTACTGCCAGTTCAGCACCACCAACCATCACACATCATCAAATATTTTGGTTCTTTTAGAAATTATCCTATTATATCAGGTTCATGTAAGTTCTAAGCTTTATTATTATTTTTTTGTCTGTTTTACTAATATTTTGTTCTTCATAAAGATTTGTTTCATGTATAATTAAGGTTTTTTGATCTTATATCCAATGATCTATATTGGTATCAAACCCAGGACCCTGTAAGTGATAGGAAAGCACTCTACCACTGACCTACAACCTCAGTCCATTGTTTCTAAGACAGTCTCTGACTGCTTTTTTCCTGCCTCTGTCTTCTGAACTTTAGGTATGCCCCACTATACCAGGCTCAGGTAAGAGGTGTCTCTGTGCATCCTTATCCCTGATTTATAGAATTTTATCTAAAGAAAAGTTATGCATCTGTTACTCTCAAGCACTCAGTTGGTTTGGAGAACTAGCTTATTGGATAAGAGCACTGGCTGATCTTTCAGAGGATCAGGTTCAGTTTCCAGTACCCATATAGCAACCAACAACCCATTGTAACTCCAGTTTCAGGAGATCCAGCACTCTCTTCTTGCCGCTGCAGGCATTACATGACTCAGACGAACTTATATATGTGCAGACAAAACCCTCATATGCATAAAATGAAAATAAATCAGAGAAAAAATTGAGAAGAACTTCGTGAGTTCAAGACAAGGGTTTAATGTTAGTGTCTCAGTTTAGCACCTATTCCTCCATGTTTTGTATAAAGTGGATTTCAATCTAGGCATAGCTAAGGTTTCAATTTGAGCTAGATCCAAGGCAGATGAAAGTCTTCCTTGTTGCTTTCCAGGGTCAGTGAGAAGACAGTCCCTATGTACCTTTAAAGAAGACCTCCTGGGGCTGGAGAGATGGTTCAGCGGTTAAGAGCACTGACTGCTCTTGCAGAGGACCCGGGTTCAATTCCCAGCACCCACATGGCAGCTAAAAACTGTCTTAGGCTGGGCCTGGTGGCACATGGCTTTAATCCCAGCACTCTAGGTAGAGGCAGGAGGATCTCTGTGAGTTCTAGGCCAGCCTGGTCTACATAGTAAGCTCCAGGCTAGGTTGGACTAAAAAGGGAGACCCTGTCTCAGAACAACAACAACAACAACAAAGAAGAAGAAGACCTCCTGGAGTTTCAGCCTTGTGCAAGGATCTCTGCCAGTCTCCATAAGTCTTATCCCTACCTGGGCATCTAGCTCTTAGCCAGAAGTACCTTTATTTGTGTCTATACCATTTTCACCCCGAGACATTAACTTAGGTACTTAGAGCTTTCACTGCTTTAGAGTTCCCACTTTCATTTCGATCTCCTAGAGATTTTCTTTCTTTTTTATAAGTATATGTATGAACAGAAATAAGTGTGCATTATATTTTATCTGGTATTTCTATGTATTGTGAGTTGGCCTCAGATCAATTTGTTCTGTTATTGTAAGTTCTAAAAGAATGGGGGGAGGGGTAATTTACTGCATATCTGAAAGTCCTGCTGTGAAAAAAGGTAAAGGTTTTATTTCTTGTTTCTATTAACTCAGGCAACAGAAGTTAGATAGAATTTTTGAAATTCTTTTCTCTTGAGAGTTTTAAGAAGCAACAGTGAGGAAAAAAGAGCTCTGTTTGCCCTCCCTGGAAGACTCCGAAACTCAATAGGCCGTGTGAGATACCAGCTCTGAGGGCAGAAGAAATGGGTCCATGTCACAGGTGATGGGCCTCTTTCTCCCGCTGCAACCAAAAGAAACAAAACAAAACTGAACAAAAAGACAAGCTCATATGGGTAGGTAGATGGCTTGGGGGGAGGGGGGCGGTCAAGTGCTTGCTATCTAGTTTAAGGACCTGAGAACAATCCCTGAGACTCACATGGTGGGAAGACAGAACCAACTCCTCCAAGCTGTCATCTTACCTTCACTCATGATTTACATTCAGAAACATTCACGTGTATGCACACAGAGTACATACACGATAAATAAACAAATATATATATATATATATAATATTTTAAAGTAAACAAACACATGATGCACAGTATGATGTGCTAGGAGGAAGCATTTTTATGCTAGTGAGTCCACATCCCTAAAATGGAGAAATAATAAGCACCTCTATATCAACTAATAAAGTTTACACGAACAAATTATCATTTCCCTTGAAGATTCCTCTTTATGGTTTGTTTACATGGGTGAGTATAGAACATAATTTTACCTAGTTGATCATTTTTCTCTTCACCAGCCAATGCAATATTGACCCTTTTCATATATAGATATTCAGCAGCATGCACATACACTCATACACACACATGGCCTTGGGTTTTACAGCAACACACTGAAACTAGTAAAGGAAACTGTTCTCCCGCACTGTTGAAATAGGAGGACTCATTCTGTTTTCTTCTGAGTTCTACAATAAGAGCTGTTAGAGCATAGAAACAGGGAATGAAAGAGTAATTGAAGCAGACATAATATCCAGTTGGACTTACAGTGTCTACTGGAAGAGGAACTTGTGATAAAAATGAATAGAACTGATTACAGGTTGACAAAAATTACAGGAAACAGGTGATGTGAATGAAGCTGACCCAGCTTTACTTTTAAAACTTATTGTGTCAGGCTTTGTCATAAACATGTCATGAACACAATCTGTTCCAGGATAGTAAATCCCCAAATGTCCCCATCACACCATGGAAAAGCAGTGGTTTTGAAAAAGTAAGGTAATATTGACAGGAGATCTCTCTTACTCTTGAATTGTGTCTTCTAAAGTGTCCATCTAAAGATGTATATACCAAGGGTGATTAAGACATAAATGAAGATTTAGAATTACAGAAAGAGGAAGAATTAATATATTTGCTTACCGTTACCAGTATATAATTCACCAATTTGAGAGGAGGTGCCATTTAATGAACACCTGTTATGTGTGAAGGCTCTTCCTAGGTCATATCTATTAAAACAATGAACACTTTAAATGATAATGATAGCCTCTACACACGATGGGAGGATTCTATCACATTGTATTGAAATGCCTGCTAGATAAAATGTATCAAGGATACCTGACTAAAGTGGACTTTCCCTGTCATTTATTCACAGATTTAGTCATGTGCTCTCTTACTAAGAATAATACCTATATTAGTAAACATTCAAAAGGAAATATACCATAATTCTATCACATTGAAACAATTACTGGAGGGGGTAGAGAGTGGTTTAGCAGGTAAGAGCACTGGCTCTACTTACACAGGACCAGGGCTCAGTTTCCAGTAACCACATGGTGGTGAACAACCATCCATAAATCCAGTTCCTGGGGATCAATCCAGCAACCTCTTCCAACCTCTATAGGCATTGCATGACAGGGGTGCACATATATAAATGCAGGCAAATCACTCATACATAAATAGATAGATAGTTGATAGATAAATGATAGATAGATAGATGATAGATAGATAGATGATAGATAGATAAATAGATAATTTTTAAAAAACCGCTACAAAAGAAGCCTTTTTTCAATTTTTTTTATTGCTATTAGACTTTTTCCATAAGTCATACATCATTTCTCAATCGAATGTAGAGTTGCTTCCCCTTCCATGCCTACCACCCCACCCGAGTCCCTGCACTCTGCCCTACATGTCTTGCATCTCTTTCTGAGTCTTTCCAGAGTTGTGTTTTTTTTTTTTTTTTGTTATTTTTGTAGTGTTCTCTTTTTGTTGTTTGTTCTCTCTCCAACTTCTATACAGGCATCTCTTTGAAAGTGTACTGCAATGTGAGTCCACCTAGTATTCCTATGCACCAGAAGGAGAGACTTGAGAAGCCCACTAATAGGTACGGTCAACCAGTGTCTCCTATCAAAAGAGGGAGAGAGTCCTTGCTCATTAGGCTTCAAGAAAAGGGAGAGCCTGGTCTAGCAAGACCTGATTTTTGTCCTCAGTAGATAGGACCAAGCTGGGTAAACTGAAGAAGCTGAAAAGAGAGAAGGGGCTCCACACCATCCTCCCCCCAAAACCCTAAAGATCCCTTGAGGAACCAGATCCCTCAACTTGACTTGAGAAAACAAAAACCTTGTTAACCTGGGCTCTTAACTGTGTGGCTTAAGCATCCAAAAGAAAAATAAAACCAAAAAAGTCAGTTTAGACTAAAGAAATTGTACTTCAGGTATAATCTTGAGATCTTAGTAAAAACAACAAAAAGAAAAAAAGAGAGAGTACTGGTGTTTGGCCTGTCTTCAATCTTCAATTCTTACTGGCAAAGTGCATCTACTCTGTGGCTGCCACTTTACTAGATTTGGGCCACCATCACCAAAGACATGAGACAACAGCTTTTTTTAAAATTTATTTATGTTTTATATTTTGATTGTATGAATGTACTGCTCTGCATGTAGGTTTGTGCAGCCCGTGTCGTGCAATGCCACGGGGGCCAGAGGGAGCCGGGTATTCGGATCTCTTCCAGAGCTGTGAACTGGCTGTTCCCTGGAAGGTTGCGAGTATTGCTTAGACAGTTCTCAGCCAACATGTGGGGCTGGGAAATCGAACCTGGGTCCCTGAAAAGAGCAGATCGTGATTAACGGTAGGCCTGTGCCATGTCTCTAAGCCCCACGCGCAGACACAGCTTTTTAAACTTCCAATGTAGACTGAAGACTAGCCGATCTCAGAATCCATCAGGCCTTTGGAGCCAGAATGGGGACTACTGAGACATCAACCAGGCTAGTGGACTAAACAAGCTAAGGTGGGACTCTATCTAGTCTCGTCAGAATATAAGAACTGCCAAAATTGGATGGCACTCCCTTGGGTCGTGGATATCGATGGAGGCAGTTACAGAGGGAGTCACGACATGGTGCTACTGGATTTCATGTTGGGGGACCATGGAGGGAAAGACCCCCATGTAGAACAAAAGTGCAGGATTAATAGCTGTTTGGGATTGCCAAAGAGAAACCTTAGAGCACTTCCTTAAAGAAAAAGTGACATCTTTTAGAAAAAAAAAAAAAAAAAAAAAAAAAAAAAAAAAAAAAAAAAAAAAAAAAAAAAAAAAAAAAAAAAAAAAAAAAAATAGTATTATATATATGAGAATGTATGTATATATTATATTAACTATTATATATATATATATATATGTATATATATATGTATATACTGTAGTAATACAAGTTGGACAAAAGAAGCTTTTTACTGGCATTAGCTACCTTGTCAATGCTAAAGCAATGAACATATTTTAGAAAAAAGGATGTCCAGGACTCAGATTTTGATGCATACATTAAAAAAAAAAAAACAGATGCAATAGACATTTACAAGGTTCATGTGTGATTCCTGGAAAACCTAGGTCACCACTCAGTATCAGAATGCCAAACTGTGGATAAAGCAGGTCAGGGATGTTACAGTGATGGCTAGCACTAAGACCGTCTTCTATTTGGCTTTTAAGAGTTAAACTGCATCGGCTAATCCCAGCTTTTTAAGCAGCTAGCACTGACATTGCTTAATTTATTTGTAACCCTTCTAACAGACTCTGAGCAGAGGGTATTGGTCTTTGTATTGGATTGAAAACTGGAGGTCCCACAGGAAATTGACTAAAACTATTATCATAGTTAAGGTTGCCTATCATTCTAATTATAATTCACATCCAATAATGAACACCTTGTTCAATAATATTTAATTCAAATCATGATGCTGAGTATAAAATTACATATCGAGAGAATTCATTAGAAGTTTCAAAAGTAAGCTGAGTAAATGTGCCTCGGAGAATGTATTTGATGAATTTGTAAAAGTATTTAAATTAGATCTGTAAAGTATTATGAAAAATCCACAAGGGATGTGCAATTAGGCGAATAAGCTCTTCCAGACCAGGAGCTGCCGGGCATTCACTGTAAAACGTTTTCTGATATATTGTTTATGCAAAGCAGAGATGCAGGAGGGGGATCAGTAACAGACAACAAAGCAGACAGACAGAAGAGGTGATGCCAAAAGTAATTGAATAAAAAGTAGGTAATTCCCTCATAATTAGTTCTCTCACCTTTGCCTACATATTATTCATATGTCACTGAAGTATTTTAATATGGGACAAATGGTTATTTAATTTATGCATGTTTTATAAAGACCATAATGCATGAACTTCCTGAAAAGCTCATTCATAACAAGGTCTCTTTCTAGTGGCAGTCTGTACATTAGACAATGCTGATTGTCCAATTATGCAGTTTATAATGCCTAAGCTTGTGAAATCTGAAGTGATTCTATCTTAGTACTCTGGTAATAGATGGACTTTTTTTCCACTGTATGCTGGCTGTGTCCATTACCAAATAACTAAGGTATCTCAGCTCATTCGTTAGTTCAGTTTTGTGTGCACTCCACTTTTTGCAATAAATATTGAACAGTAAGGATAATGTAAAGGCTATAGTAAGGAACCAATAAGATCAATAAGAAAAAGGTCCATTTTAAAATATAAATTGCATCATAATAGAGAGAGAACTGTTATATAATAAACCTCTCGAATAGTCCACTATTGAAAGGTAAAATAAGGGCCAACATTTTTTTTCTATAATGGAATAGTTAATATATCTTTTTGCTTTGTCAGCCTCTGGTATATCTATAAAATTCAAACACAGTCATGAGTGATACATAAATGACTGTGACTAAATTCTAACAATTTGTATCTACGAAACAAGTAATAGTCTTGGATTTATCCATGGGGTACCAACTACTAATTCTTTTTCTAAAGATAAAAGCTGTGAAGAACAGATATATCACACTAGAAAAATATAAATAAAATAAAATAATATATAAATATATAATAATAGAGAGAGAGAGAGAGAGAGAGAGAGAGAGAAGGAGAGAGAAAAGAAAAAAAGAATTTGATCTATAATAAGAGGAGAAATTAGTGAAATCATTTTAAATTAATTTTTGATCAAGGGAAAGTATCACATGAAGAATTAATGTGGAAACTAGTTACAGTATGTGAGAGGTAGTTGGTGTGGTGGGCAGTTTCTAAAATATGTCCATATAACCTTCTTGCAGGAAAGGTTTACCTAACCCATGAGGTTTAAAATAGTGTCCCCACTTTACAAATAAGGAAACTAATTGCTCAAAGAAGCAAAGTGACTTCCCCAAGGATTAGCTCAGAATGGAAACCTTATTGTTCTAATTCAAAACTCTTATCTTTTCACCATTTGACTACACTGCCTCATTGTATATAAAACGGAGACATAATATAAACATGATTCCTTTCCTCTTAGGAGTTTGCACTCTATTACAATTTCTTTTAGACTTACAGTTAAAGGGAAAAATAATATTTAAACTATTTTTTGGCAAACATTCATAATTTCCTGATATGACAAAGACCAGGAGTAGATTCATGAAGGAATGTTCACAGGAAACTTTCTAAAACACATTTGTTATATCCCAAACCACAAGCTCCTATACACTTAATATATCATAGAACGAACTTTATTGGGGGACAGAATCCTGTTGGTTATTTTAGAATGAACCTTGAGCCCTAATGTCTGGGATATGATTTATTGATTGCTATAAGGCAGAGCAATGAGAGATTTACAGGATTGAGGTAGAAAGAGAAAAATAAGTATCTTTTGGCTTGAAGCTGAGTTAATGCATTAAGAGAAATATGCTTATCTATTTTGGGTCTATGAATAATTAAATGTGTTTTATAAGTATGATGTTATACAATTGTGTTTACATTTTAAATTCTTGTCTTGCTCTGGATCTAAAAAGGGCCTTTCAGAAAAAAATATTTATTTGGTATTGTCCTTAATGAGGCAAACATTATTTTGATTTAGTTTCACTTGGTTTAGTTTGATTTCTGCAGATAGAGTAGCCCTGTAGCCCCACCTGGTCTGGTGGTGAGATTAAAGGTATGAGTCAACTCACCTTTTTGCTAAAAGCTATTTTAGGGGCTGGAGAGATGGCCTAGCGGTTAAGAGCACCGACTGCTCTTACAGAGGACACGGGTTCGATCCCCAGCACCCACATGGCGGCCGAGAGCCGTCTGAAACTCCAATTGCAGGAGAACTCCAGCTCCAGGGGAATCCGAGACCCTCTTCTGACCTCCGCGGCATTGCACGACACGGGTGCACAGACTTGCATGCAGGCAGTACATTCATACACATACAGAAATAAATAAAATTAAAAAAAAAATAAATAAAAGCTATTTTATAGTTTCCAAATTCTTTTTAAAAATCTTAGTGGGTTTTTTTGTGTGTGTGTGTGTGTGTGTGTGTGTGTGTGTGTGTGTGTGTGCCATGATATGCTGTGTGCATATGAATGTGTAAATGGACCTGTGCCATGACGTGTGGAGATCAAAGGACAAGGTTGGGTGCTGGTTTTCATTTTCCCCCTTGTTAGAGACAAGATCTCTTGTTGCCACTGCATACTCCAGGCTAGCTGGCCTCTACGCATGTGAATCTTCCTGTCTCCACTTCACCTTTCACAGTAGGGGCTCTGGGATTTCAGACACAGGCAACCAAGACTATCTTTATGTGGGCTTTGGGCTGTGAGCCCAGGCTCAAACATTTTTTCGGCCAGTGCTTCACCCATTGAGCTTTCTCCCCTGCACGGGTGAACACTGGTAAGGACATTTGAAAAATTGCAGATAAAACTTCATTTTACAATTCAGTTAAATAAAATGCAAGACTTATAGCAGTCTAGTTAAAAAAAATCATTAGAAAATATTTTATTTCTGTAGGAGTTTGATGATGATTAAAGCACCCTTAGAAAATAAGTTGAAAAGAAGCATTATATCTTGACACTATAATGACAAATCTCATTTCCATAATTAAATAAAGAAAACAAGAAAATGCCTTTCGTGAACACCCCTGGCCTAAATGTATGAATCGAACGAAGTTAGATATCTTGTTCCTTCTTATTCAGTCTGATCAGAAAGCACTTAGATGGGTTGGATACAAACTAGGAAAGAGCTATAAAATCCAAGAACTGGCATTTTCTAGTTACTTCTATTCTGAAATGAGATTTTTCTTAGCTGCTAGGAAAGATAGGGGGCTATTAACTAGGCATTAACAAGCAATTTCCAGTTAAATTTTGCAGATAAAAATGTTTCATAAAGATAGTATCTGTAGATATTTAGAGGTGCTACTAAAGCCAAATATCAGATTCAAAGGGAACGTCCATCTTTGCTTTCCTCCTGTCCACTATGCATTATTGTATATATTTAGAATATTTTGAATGAGCGCTACAGAAACGAAGTAAGCTTATAGTACACTCAATGAATGTTGATTAGTGAAAATGAATTGAAATCTTGTTGCTGTCTTCCAAATAAGTGAACTCTAAAATATCCAATAAATTTGTGTGTGTGTTTCTGTACATGTGGGTTGTGTGTACATATCTACTTGTGTGCACTTGCAAGTAGAAGCCAAAGTTGAATATCTTCCTCAGTTGTCCTTCGACTTATTCTTAGAGATGAGATCTCTTATTGAAGTTGGAGCTCATTGATGAAGCTACGTTGGCTGGCCAGTGAGCTCGAGATTCAAGTACCTCTGATTCATAAGGCCAGGATGACAGAAACACACTGCACTTGACCTTTTATGTCTATACTGGGACTCTAAACTCAGGTTCTCGTGGGTACACAGTAAATATTCTTCATTCTCTGTGTTATCTCTGCAGGCCCAATAATATAGGTTTAAAAATAAAGATGCAATGAAGAAAACAACATCACAATATTTGAAATTCTGTAAGAAAAAAATCATTGTACTTATGCACATTATTTACTACTTTCTTTTTTTTATTTACTACTTTCAACATTTGGTACACATAGCTGAACAAGATATTTGTTTCAAAAGGTGTTTTACTTTACAGAAACTATTGTATTAATTAGCCCATAACGATCTAGTGACCACCTGAAGATATTCTCTTCAGTTTAGATAATGGAATACTTATTCTTTATGTGACTTTATTACCTAGAAATTCTAAAATACTCAAGAAGTTTCCAAACTGATAGTAGGAAACAAACAAATGTAAAATTCCCAGTAGTATTTACATTCTCCAGCCACTTCCTAACCAGTCACAGGTTCAATGAAAATTAGAAAAAAATACCAATGGCAAAATCCCCTATAATAATAAACATAATAAGTCATTAATCTTAAGGAAAAAAGCTCCTTCCATATAAACATTTCCTCTGTTTTCACTCCCCGTGCTTCTCTCATGGGCACATTTAATTGTGTGAAGTTGGAAAACAGGCATAATAGGAGAATTAACAATGTAGGAGATAATCACATGACCTGCTCATCTGTAAGACTTAACGCCCTCACAGTAGTCAGGACATGATATCAAACCACACTTGCTACAGAGTGGATAATTTCATGCACAGTAGATGATTATTCTTCATGTTCTATTGAAACATTTAATCTTTCTCTTCAGGAGGCTGGTGTCTGAACACCCCATCAGGTTAACCACAGTGCTGTGTTTCTGCTTGCTTATTTTTGATATTCCAACTCTTACAGTAAATGGCTAAATTCACAATGTTTACTACAATCATCATTTGGTACACATAGCTTTACTATGTAGCTTTACTGAAACTTTATGGCTTTACTGAAGAGTAACTTTATGTGCTTTACTGAAAAGTTAGCAATCAAAACAATAAATCTCATTTTTTGATTGAAATCACATCTCTAGTTATCAAGACCAAGAAGCATGCAGTGTATATTTCCTAATCTTCACTGTTTCTATAGAAATTGCAATAAATCAGTAAGTGAACTTCAGAATCATTCTTATTCTTTTCCATATCATGATAAGTGATGCTAGTTTTGAATAATATCAAATGAAATTAAGATATTTTTGTCATAATCTAATTAATGGCTCTAATTAACTTACTTCCAAATATCCATAGGCTTAGTCAGTCCCTTAACCATGCTTTCATCAATAAAATGTGCCAGGAGAAATGAGGTACCATTCTCCTCCTAAATCTTTCAAAATTCCAGCAATTATTTTTCTTGCCCTCTTGAGCTCCCTAATCTTCCTTGCTTGGGAGACCACATAGAAAGAGCATGTGGAAATACTGTGGAGAAGCATAGAACAAGAAGACCTAGGCCCTTGCACTCCTGAGTGATTTCTACATGACTAGCAGAACTACTTATTTTGGTTTCTTTCTCATGAGGAAATAAAATGAGTTCCTTTAGACCCCTAAAGAATTGCCATGATGATTCTCTACTCATCACAATGGTGGAAAGTGATCCTGAGGATGAATATGAATCACAGGCACTAAAGATAGAGAGACAACTAAAAAAGAAAAAGAAAAGATCAGTTCCTGAGTGGGTGTGTGTTTAAATCAAGAAGGAAGGAAGAAGCAAAGGATGGAGAGAGAAAGCAATGAAGAAAGGATGAGAAAGAAGAAGAGCAAAGGATGAGAATTAAGAGAAAAGGAAGGAGAGACGACATATATGCATAAGAATAAGCAAAGTAGGTTTTGTTGGTGACAGAGAAGAATGAGTCAAGGTAGCACTAGTGAGATTCATAGACCCAAATCATGCAAGGTTCTCAAGACCATGCTAAGTATTTGCATTTCAGAAGCACTTTGAATAGTTTTAAACATAGAAAAACCATAAACCATCTTGGATTTTAAGAAATAAGCTTTAGTTACTGTGTGGGAATTGAATGGAAGAAATCCAAGGATATAAGCAGAAAGACAAATAAAAAGGAGATTATAATACTTCACGGATAAGATGACAGTGACTTGGACTAGAGTTGAAGTTTTGCAGGTAGGGTAGGGTAGACAGATGTGAAACAGATGTTTTAGAATAGTCAAATGGGATTTTTAATGCATGAAGCACTAGTGATGAGAGACAGAGAGGCAATCCACAAGATGACTCCTTGATTTCAGGTTTGGCAAATAGTCACATGAAGGTAGCCTTTATTGAAATGCAAGATCCTGGAACAGAATAAATTTTAGATGTGTTATGGAGACAAGGTGATTCACAGTAGAGATTTACACCAGTAAAATCTACTTGAGATTTCTGTGAAATATGAATAAAGATGAAGGAGTTGTCAGGAAAGCAGTTGGTGCATTACTCCATGGCTCAGAAGAGAGCTGAGGTGGAACTTTGTTTGTGATTGACAACATGGAGATGGTATTCAAAGCCACGGGAGTGGAAATGTCCTGGTGGGGAGTATAGAATAAAAGAAGATCCAAGTGTGTGCCCCAAAGAACTCTGGGGGGAAATATATTGAGGAGGAATGTGGAAAATTTGAGCTCCACACTAGTGACCCAAGACAATGAGATTAACTAAAGGGTGTAGCATTCAGAAGCCAGGAGAAATGTGGTCAGGGAGGTAGAACTTGCTTTTCACAGGCCTGGTTAATTGAAAGCAGAGGTTTCTACCAGATTTGGAAATACCATGTTCAGTGGTGACTTTTGGAAAGATAAATCTTTAATAGCTCCAGATTTGAAAGAAGCAGAAGCTCTGTCCAAACTTAGAATGGAAAAGACAAAGGGATAAATTTTAACACTCACACTACTAGTCTTAATATTGGTAGAAGAATTCATGTAATTGGAAATAATTGAAGACAGGAAAAGATGAACAATGGAATAGATAATAGAGAACATTTGTAAAAAAAGAGGGGTCTAGCATTTTGCATGGTTGTTACGGTCTTCTAGACCTCCCCATGACTTCTAGAGGTTATCCATGTTCCTCCCTGGTGCTGAGACACTTACTGTGTACACTGACCTAGAACGTTTTCCTTCTAAGCAACTACATCGATAATTCTTTCCTCTCTTAAGCCTTGCTCAAATGCTGCTCACCTGAGAGCTCATCCTAGTTCCCCTGTAAAAAGTCCCCACCTGTCTCTTCAGGACTCCCAGTCCCTCTCACCTTGGTTTACTTAATCTTGCTTCCATAAGAATAGACAGTTGATGATGTAACCCATATTCATGTCTTCCTTATTATATGTAAACCCATATTTATATATCCTTTATTAAATCTACTTCCTGCTAATTTACTATCTCCTGTCCCCAAGGCAGGGAATTGCTTGTTTCTTCAAAGATTTAACAAATCTACCTTCTGTCATGTTCATCTGATAATTTCATAACTTTCTATTCACTTCTGCTTGGCCTCTTGAGTATGTTTGTCCCTGTCATTGGGGGAAGGAGGTGATATGTTCATATCACATCATCTCACAAGATTTTTCAGAAATTTCCACTGTCTATTTTTCCTTCCTTCTCAATTACTTATGTCTGATAACTCTAATATACTCCCATACCTCCCACAAGTAGATATGACTGTTTTTCTTCTCTCCACCACTCTTAATCTGTCTTCTTTCAAGGATTTCCCAGAACAACATAGACCAAAGTCACCTACATCTTCCATGGACCATATTCACATGGAGAATTGGAACCAGAGAGCACAGGGCTCCATTTGTCTTTCATGAGTGGCTTCATGGTTTTTTACTTCACACAGTAAGTAAGCACCTTACCGCCAGGGTGCTTACATTGAAATGTCAATGAAATAATCCTAGAACACAGGGCTGCCCCAGTAAACTGTGTAACCCTGTTTATGGAGGACTTTCCATTACAAATATTTTTACAAGTTTATTAAAAGTGTGTATGATTCACTATGATTTATGTTCTTAGAGAAGTAGATTCCATGTGTTTGTCTAAGCTCTGTTCATCCACAATTTAAAGTCATGTTTGGGGGGAGATCAATTTCCAATTATTGGGCCAAAGTGAGTTAACCCTTTGGAACACTGGAATCTGTCATTTGTAAACAATGCTGATACCATTTAAAAATACGTACATTACTTAAGTTTTGTCTGTTAAGAAAAAATATCCACCTATAAATAATGACTTGGCAAACCAGTTCTGGTTTTATCAGTGTTTTTGCTTAAGATATATATTTTTTTTTGTCTTTTTGAGACAGGGTCTCTCTGTAGTCCCAGCTGTCCTGGAACTCGCTCTGTAGACCAGGCTGGCCTTGAACTCACAAAGATCCACCTGCTTAAGATATTTTTTAACTTGATTGAATTTTTGTGTGCTTGCACCCTCTCACATCCCCTCAGCGGAATCCACACATTCTGTCATTTATGTTAATATCTATTGTGTCAAGTTAGTGTCTGAGATATTCCTCAGTGCTAGTTCATCTACTGAGGAGTAGTCAGCCTATGAAGAGTCTCTCACTTTAGGAAGATCAGTGCATCTTCACCAAGCAGTTATCGGTTGCCAATATTTCTTCAGCTAATATTGGGGTCTGCTGTCCTCTCCCCAGCTCTCTGCTGTGTTTTTCTCTATTTGAATTTGCATATGTCTTGTGCATGCTTACTCCATTGCTGTTGGTTCATATGAGCTGAGTCCCAGGAGCTTGTAGGACAATGGAGAAAACCCCAAGACTGTCATACCCCTAGACTAATGTAATTTCTTACTATGTACAAAATATGCATCCTTATATTTACAGGCAAATTTCCTAGTCAATTCTCATCAAAGCAGAGTCTTTTGCTTAAGTTTTGTATGTATGAAAAATGGATCGTTGATGAGTCAACAATGCACTGTGGATACCTATCTGTTTATGTACTATTAGAACAGAAGGAAATCTATAGAGAAACATTGCTCTGAGACCTCAGATTTGATTCCCAGCACCCATGTGGCAGCTATCAACCTCTGTAACTACAGGGAATCCAACACCTTCTCTGCCTCTTCGGCATTACACAATTTGGGTGCACTTACACACATGCAGGTGATACACTCATACATATATATTTTTCAAAGTCCTATGTATGTGTGTTATTGCACATGCGAGTGCACTTTGAGAAAATTTTCATGGTCTACTTAACAAAATTCTTAGTTATAGCGAGAGTACTATCCCAAAGTATGAATGCTATTAAAAGTGATTCAGAATCAAGCATCTTTTGGTTTTTGTTATGAGAGAAGGACAGAAGGAAAAGGTAGAGGAAAGTGGACAGGGAGAGGGAGAAGGAGAGCGAGCAAGAGAGAACACATCCTTGTTTAACTGATTTCCTCATAGATACCTGAGTTCATTTTTAAAATAACAAAAACGGAGTAGTACGGAATATTGGATCTGGATCCCTCACTTTCCTCATCTTTGTTGACCTTGTTAGTTTCTAATCATCTAGATTTAAATGATAGTGTCCAGTCATTATTTCAACATTGATTTACAATCTCTCCCCATGCCCTCATGGTGTGTGTGTGTGTGTGCCTGTGCGTGTGTGTGTGCTTCTGTGAAAGAGAAAGCCATGAGGGTGGTAAATTAATTCTGCCTAATTCCTCTCTTAGCATATTTACACTAATCTAAAACAATAAGATGTCTTGAACTGGTCTTAAGGGTACACACCATTAATCCCAGAATTTAGGAGACTCAAGAATAAAAGTCATGAGTTAGAGTCAAGTATAGATAATGTATCAAGATCCTATCTCAAAAATACACTTTCTACTCAGCACCCCACCGAACATTCTCCAAAATCGACCACATACTGGGACACAGAAGAAACCTCTACAAATACAAAAAGATTGAAATAATTTCATGCATTCTATCAGACAGTGCAATAAAGCTCAACATCAACACCATGACAAGCCCTCCTGCCTACAAGAACACATGGAGACTAAACAACACACTCTTGAATAATGAATGGGTCAAGGAAGAGATAAAGAAAGAAATAAAAGCATTCCCGGAACTGAATGACAATGAAAATACAACACAACAATACCTATGGGATACCTTAAAAGCAGTCCTAAGAGGGAAGTTTATAGCCCTGGGTGCCTACATTAGAAAAACAGAAAGAGAATGATCTAACACTGCAGCTAAAAGCACTTGAGAGGCAACAACAGATGAACCCTAAATGCAACAGACAGGAAGAAATAACAAAAATCAGAGCAGAAATCAATGAAATAGAAACAAAGAAAACAATACAAAAAATCAACGAAGCCAAAAGTTGGTTCTTTGAAAGAATAAACAAGATAGACAGAACTCTAGCCCAGCTAACCAAAAGAAAGAAGGAACAACTCCAAATCAATACAATCTGTGATGAAAAGGGAAATATCACAAGAGACAAGGAAAAGATCCAGAAAATCATATGGGAATATTACAAGAACCTATATTCTACCAAGTTTGAAAACCTAGAAGAAATGGATGAATATCTGAAATCCTGGGAATCACCAAATCTCGGCCAAGAAGAGATCAGCAGCTTAAACAGACCCATAACATATGAAGAAACAGAGGATGTAGTAAAAAGCCTCCCAACTAAGAAAAGCCCAGGCCCAGACGGCTTCACGGCAGAATTCTATAAAACATTTCAAAAAGACCTAGAACCATTATTACTGAAACTGTTTAGAAGTATACAATCAGAGGGAATTCTCCCAAATTCCTTCTATGAAGCCAGCATCACTCTATTACCAAAACCAGGCAAAGATCCAACTAAAAAGGAGAATTATAGACCCATCTCCCTCATGAACACAGATGCCAAAATTCTAAACAGAATACTGGCAAATCGCATACAGACCCACATCAAGAAGATCATCCATCATGACCAAGTTGGATTCATACCAGAGATGCAGGGATGGTTCAACATACGAAAATCAATAAACATCATCAAACACATAAACGGAATCAAAGACAAAAACCACACCATCATCTCAATTGATGCTGAAAAAGCCTTTGACAAAATCCAGCATCCCTTCATGCTTAAAGTCCTAGAAGGAATTGGATTGGAGGGATCATTCCTCAATGTAATCAAAGCCATATACAGGAAACCCACAGCCAATATCATCCTAAATGGGGAAATGACGGAAACATTCCCTTTAAAGGTAGGAACTCGGCAAGGCTGCCCCCTATCACCACTCCTCTTCAATATAGTGCTTGAAACACTTGCTAGAGCAATAAGGCAAGAAAAGGATATTAAAGGAGTACTAATTGGAAAAGAGGAAGTCAAACTATCCCTATTTGCTGATGATATGATTGTTTACTTAAGGGATGCAAAAAACTCCACCAGAAAACTCCTAGAAACGATTAACAGCTTCAGCAAAGTGGCAGGATACAAAATTAACCTTAAAAAATCAATGGCCTTTCTTTACACCAAGAACAAGCAACTGGAGAAAGAATTCAAAGAGACCTTCCCACTCACAATAGCCTCAAAAACAATAAGATACCTAGGAACAAACCTAACCAAAGACACCAAAGACCTCTACAACAAAAATTTTAAACCCTTAAAGAAAGAAATTGAAGAAGACCTCAGAAGATGGAAAAACCTCCCATGCTCATGGATTGGGAAAATTAACATTGTAAAAATGTCCATTTTACCAAAACTCTTGTATAGATTTAATGCAATCCCAATCAAAATCCCCAAGAGTTTCTTCACAGGCTTGGAAAAAAAAGTCCTTAAATTCATTTGGAAAAACAAAAGACCCCGAATAGCCAAAACAACCCTGAGTGAAAAGAGCTACACAGGGGGGATCTCTATACCAGACTTCAAACTATACTACAGGGCTATAGTCATAAAAACAGCCTGGTACTGGCACAAAAACAGACCTGTTGACCAATGGAACAAAACCGAAGATCCAAACCTGAGCACATACAATTTCAGCCATCTCATATTTGACAAGGGGGCCAAGAAGACACAATGGAGAAAAGACAGCATCTTCAGCAAGTGGTGTTGGCAAAACTGGATCACCACTTGTAGAAGAATGAAATTAAACCCCTACCTCTCGCCCTGTACAAAAGTCAACTCCAGATGGATCAAAGACCTCAACGTGAAACCCCAAACTCTGAAGGTGATAGAAGAAAAAGTTGGCAGCAGACTACAAGACATAGGTGTAGGAAAAGACTTCCTAAATCAGACAGCAGCTGCGCAAGAATTAAGGTCGACAATTGACAAATGGGACCTCATTAAACTCAAAAGCTTCTGTACATCAAAAGAAACAATCAAGGAAGTGAAGAGAAATCCCACAGAGTGGGAGGAAACCTTCACCACAGAAACATCTGACAAAGCATTGATTTCCAGAATATATAAACTACTCAAAAAACAAAGAAGAAAGAAAACAAATGACCCACTCCATAGATGGAGCAAAGAGCTAAACAGAGTCTTCACAAGTGAGGAATTAGAGATGGCTAAGAAACACCTTAAGAAGTGTTTAACATCACTAATCATTAAGGAAATGCAAATCAAAACCACTTTAAGATATCATCTCACTCCAATAAGACTGGCTAGGATCAAGAAAATAAATGATACCAAGTGCTGGAGAGGTTATGGGGAAAGGGGAACACTCATCCACTGCTGATGGGAATGTAAACTTGTACAGCCACAATGGAAAAGCAGTGTGGAGAACCCTTGGAAGACTTGGAATGAACTTGCCACCCGACCCAGCTATACCACTCCTGGGCATGTACCCCCAAGACTCACCCCACCACAGAGATACATGTATGGCCATGTTTATTGCAGCTCTCTTCACAATAGCAAGGAGCTGAACCAACACAAATGCCCCTCAACTGACCAGTGGATAGAGAAAATGTGGTACATCTACACAATAGAGTTCTACGCAGCAGTAAAGAAAGACGACATCATGAGCTTTACAGGAAAATGTCTGGAGCTAGAGGACATCATGCTGAGTGAAGTAACACAGTCCCAGAAAAACAAACGATGAATGGTATCCCTCATCCGTGGATGCTAGTGTCAATTACCTGGTTGTAAGTATTTCTTGTGTAGGGCCCCCTGAGCTTTTGTCCAAAGCAGTTGGGTGTAATGCATATTGGAAACAACAACAACAACAACAGAAAGGACTGCATCAAAGAACCGACTGAAACAGTGAACTTCTGCTCAAAACAGTCAACTTCCTCATGGAGAATATTGAGAAAGACTGAGAAAGAGATGAAAAGCATGTTTGGCAGAATGCATGAGCTCTGGCGGTGTCGGGGAATGGGCGGGAACATGGGTCTAGATTTGTTAAAAAATTAAAAAATAAATTTATGTGGAAAAAAAGAAATAAAAAATAAATAAAAATAAATAAGAAAATAAAAATATATAGTTACTTTCTTTCCAAGAAAAGAGCAGAGATATTGAAACCTGCAGGGGTTAATCTTGGCCTAATGCTTAATAGAATGAATAGACAAAATCTGACCTCTCTGTGCATGAATGAAGCTGATTAATAGAATCAGGAACAACTGAGTACATTTCAGCAACTTTGTTCAAAATTAAAAGGGTGTAAGTGGAAATCATTTATTTTGAGACTTTCTTTGGGGAAATAATTAAGGCGAACTGTAATAAAAAGAAAGGGAAACAGGTAGGGGCAGGAATAAACTCCTAGGGATCATTTAGAAAACTAAAACTGGAAATTAGAAAATACTTATAAAGTATAACACTCCCTGGGGAGCTATGCAACCTAAAAGCAGAGGCCGAGCAAAGGCAAATCCAAATACTTTCTCACAGGTTTTTGGAGCAATCCACCAGGAAGCACAGGGAATATACTTGAGACTAAATACACCTGTTTCCTAGGGAAAGAAAACATTCACAGAGAAACTGGAGAGAATGGGTGACATTATTTTCAATTGGAGTAGATTTGTTGTCTAATGAAACTTCTTTGGCACATTCTCAAATAGGAGAAAACTTCAAAGTGCTGAGAACTCAGTTTTTAAAAAGCAGTAATATAATGTGACATCAAAGCCTTCAGAGAGAATTTGCTGTTTTCAGGAAATACTCAGTGCCCTCCAGGGGGCTATGTCTTCTTATGTCCCCAACCCGAGTCAGGCTCTGTGTTGATACTCAACGAAAGCGACACCCTCTGAAGAATAATTGGGAATGGTTAAGTTCCTTTGGAGATGCTGAAGTGCCACCTGGGAATACAATTCTAGGAAGATGAGACCTATGTTTCTCACAGCAAGGAGATCTAATGAAAAGCCGAGGCTAACCCAAAGAGAGCAGTGGGAGAGAACTCTCAACACTGCTGAAGGCTTAAGGAAAGACCGAGAGGGCTTCCCAGCACTGTGGGATAGGGACTGTTCAAAAGCAACCACAGAGCATCTGTTTCTCCCTTTTGCAACCTTGATTCTTTTGGAAAAATGAAATGATCAAGTAAGCTGGGAACATCTGTGCCTATCCACCTGAAAAGCTGGACTTGGCGGGGTACAAAGGAGAAGACAACTGAATTACGCTCACCACTGACATTGCAAACCCACTCTATTGATTCAGTCTTCTCTAGGACTGAACAAACTTTGTGACAAATCTTTTAGTCCTTCTTACTACCTATTAGTTAGGTTTAAATACACAGTACCATGTCTGATACAAAGCAAACCTGAAATTTTGTCATTGGCTGATTTGAATTCCAAACCCACCCTCCAGCTCCAGTGTGCCTGAGAAGCTTAGGAATGTATATTGAGCCAGGCTCCACAGTTGAGTTTTTGTTTTTCTTTTTCTTTTTGTCATGTTCCTCTGTTCCTCCTCTCATTGCCTGTGGCTTGCTTCTATATGAAAAAGGAGAGAAGCAGTGAGGACCATCGACTGATTCTCTCCAGTTTGGAGAATGTCCACTGTGCACTGTGTATGGCTGGTTGTGACTGTTCCCAGTCTGCTGTGGGAAGCACCACATGAAACCTCTTTCACCTAGGTTTCCAGCTCGTGACTGAGGATCTATCTGAACAGCTTCCTCCAAGTTGTCTACTATACCTTGATGAATTTGGGGGATGGGGGATGCAGCCAGCGACTCTTGCCCTCCCTTTCCATTGTGCACATGTGGAGAAATATGATTTGCAGGTTACGCGAGCATTTCTACCAACCTCTGGACCCCAAGACTTATGGAAAATCAAGTGAGCATTTCCAATATGCTTTCCATGAGCTCCGTTCTAGACACTTTCAGTGGGAAAAGTAAAAGACTTCCATAAATCATAAACGGTTCTCTGCAAGGAGAGGGCAATTGATCTAATTTGACAGGAACTCCAGCTTACATGTTTCCTATTCTCGAAATTCCTCTTATTTAACTTGAGGTGGGGGAAAAACTTTACCCACCTCTATTACATCACATGTGTGAAGAAACATGATACTCACTCTAGCAACTTTTTCCAGGGAAATCCCCCATGCCCTTCATTTTCAGTCAGTTTGTCTATTGCTTTACCTTGGAGTGATTAATGGACTCTGTCACCAGGTAAATCAACTTGTACTGTCTTTAGATCCTTGGCCAAGTATCCTAAGAAAAGTTCCTTTAATGTGTCTGCAATGTTATCAAATACGTTAGTTACGCACAAAATGGAAAGATTAGCATAGCTTACACTATTCAATAGCTTCATAGCAGAGGTGAAACTTATACTTAGAAATTGAGTGTGGGTGGGTAGAAATGTGAATGAATGTGCTATATGAGATCTAATTTGAGAAATTACACAGATGCATGAATAAGCCAGAAACGCTTGGATGGATGAGGTAAGATCAGAATAAGGAGAAATTTACTAAGCTAAGGTTGATGGTTAGACATAAAGTGACACTGGGGTTTCTTCGTCAGGAAAGTAACACCAGAAAACCAATGGCCTAAGAAGATGGTTACGAGGGAGGATATTACCTGTTGTTTCTCACTTTGTATATTCTCACAGTCCCTTGCATATGTCTTTAACTGCTCCTAAAAATAAATAGGCTCTAAGCCAAAGTTCATCAGATAAAGTTTGGCTAGAACTAGAGCCACATAAGACTAGGAGACCTTGAAGCAGAGACAGTTTCCTGACTCGTTTGCATTATATCTCACTGTCCATACACAATGCAGATATTCAATAAATGTTGATCAGATTAAAGCACATAGGTGTGGTGGCTGAAGGCTTGAGGCATGCGCATCAAATAGAGAGGGCTATTTTCACAGCAGAGGGACACTTGTTGAAGACCTCAAGATATTTTTTGATGAATAGTGAAGGAGTGACTTGTTAAGTAGATTATATTGGTAAATTGTTCTGTGTTTTTTGAGATCATTGAGAAGCTGCCTCTGGAATGCTTGTGTCAAGTGTTCTCCAAAAACTCTTGTGCGGGAATACACTGGTCTGCAATAGGAAGCACAAACCAACAAGAAGGCCCAAGAGTAGAAACACTGTGCCCTTCAGTGCATCTAGAAGGTAAAACTGATTCCAGCAGATGTTACTATTTGTGCCATGATATAAAAGCGCCAACAGTGGAAAAGTCCAGCTATGGGAAGTTCATCATGGAAAGCTATGAACAGGGTGGACAGGGCTGTCTCTGTTGCGAACTCCAGCTGACTGATTTCACTTCTGCAGTCAGTTTCTTGTCCATGTTGTGAACCCTGAATTTGATGTTACCTCTATCTGTATCTATTTGTTCTTTCACTTGGAAGCCTCACCTGAGGGAATACTCTGTTCTGCCCATGTCTCAAGGGGAATTCAGACTTGTTAAGTTAACAGGGCTTTTTCAGTTGGCTTCTGTTGGATACTTATAAGCCCCCAATCTGATGACGCTATCTTTATGCATGTAGATATAATTTTGGTTAGAAGTCCTACCCTAGGAGATACTCAGTTCTGCATTAGACACTCTATTGGGAACTCCAGATGGCTGCCTTAAAGAGACTTCCCCAATAATGTAATAAACTCCCTCATTCAAAAAACTGGAATTGTGACTGTCATAGATCAATCTCCAGACTGTATAGAACAGGAGTGGAACACAGAGCTATCCTCATTCTTCAGATACTTATATTATCCAAAAAACTGGGAAAGAAGATTAACAGGTGAGCTTATCACAAAAAATAAGCATGGCAGAAACCATATTGAAGCAAGTATGTTTTTTAGGTGAAAACATGATTATATTATAAGTGAGATAATTCAGTTTTTATAACTGGAAATTGTTTTAAAGTTATTAAATGGAGAAAATATTGGAAATTTATAGCTTCTGGGAGGAAGAGAGCCAGTTTCTTTGATGGTTTTGATATGGTAGGAAATATGGGATCCAATAGATGGATCCACACCAAATGATATCTGGATATACAAATTTGGCTCTATGGACCCTCATCTATATGCTTATATTTACATATATATATTTATACCCCCAATGAATTCCATGTACTCATATATATATATATATGTATATATTAGAGTACATGGAATTCAGTGGGGTATATAAAGGGGTACAAATAGGGGATGAGCTCTAAATACAATCTAAATATATGGTTTGAAATTTGCAAAAATTCAATACAGAAAGGAAAACAAAAAATCATTGATTCTAAAAAATGAAAAGGAAGAAACAAAGAAAACAATCAAGCTTTACTTTTTTAGCTTTGGTCGCTGGACAGTAACTATACATTAAAGCATAAATAACATTTTGAAACATTCTGGCTGGTGGCATCCTTGTAAAAGACTTGCAGCAAAGATCAAACATTATCCCAGTTACTCAGAGTAAACAATGCTTTGTTAAAAGTCATATGTTTATTGGTTTATGGACCCAGACAGTCTAACTTAAAAGTATTCCCCTAAATTTGACTGCACTTGGCAAATAAACGGTGTAAAGGAATTAAAAGAGGAGGAGATAGACGAAAAGTATGGGTAGGAAGACTATATAGGATGACTGAATTTATGTTAACAGAGAGACAAGTACATAAATCATGAGATGACTCAATTGGCACTCAAAGCCTAGAGGAGTGTAATATTGAGAAAACCAGGCTGCCATGTCAAGTAGGACATTCAAAGGTACAACCTCAGGAATAGCAGTGCAGAGTGGGATTGCAGATTCTGTCATGTTAATCAGAGAAGAGCAACAGGGATAAGGGAAGGTGCCATCCAGAAGCAGAACAGAATCAAGACTTTTGAAGTAGTATCTTTGAAACTCTCAGGGATGAAGCCCACAGAGAAGAAAAGATTCAAAACACTAAAAGGAAAAGGTTGCCGAAGAGATCAGAGATGTCACGTGTTGGTGGCCTAAGCAATGTGAATAAACTGAGAAAACCCTCCTGAGAGGTTAAAAACAAATTCCAACAGTTCAAACAAGCCCAATCTCAAGGGGAAAAATCTATGTCAAAAGCAATTTATAACAGAAAGAAAATGAAACTGGAACCACTGGCCTGCACATAATCGATGTCCAGATATGAGTAGCAAGTTCTGAATCAGAACCTCAGCTGATAGAATTTCACGTATTACAGCAGCAAATACTGTGTCCAGGTAAGTAAGCCCAACAAGGCTTTCTAATCAGCCCCACTTAACCAGCTCATCAAATTAACAAATCCTTTCCATTTCCTCATGCTTCCGGCTACTGTCCTACATTCACATGTGGCTTTTCACTTAAACTCCCATGTGTTGGATGGAATATTATCAAGAGTCACCAACAGATTTCTCAAATCTTTTTATGTTAATGTACTTGATAATGCAATTGCATCACTTAGCTAATTATTGCTAACCACACATATGAAGATGACTATAGTAAGGTCAATTTGTAAAAAAAAAAAAAAAAAATTATAAATCTTACCAAGCATGTGGATATTTCATTCAAAAATTAGGACATTGAAGTTGGCAGATGGATATCAAAATATTGGTGTATTGACAGTGTGACCAGAACTGGAATAAAGAAACACGGGAAGCCAACAACTACAAGTGTTCTAATGTACCCTTCCGGAATGTCATAGTCACACTTGTGCCATTACTGATTAATCAGGGCAGGTGTTAGACTTCCTCGTAGAGGAGGAGAGCCTCCTTTAAGAAAGGAAGAAAATGTATTGTCCTGTGGACAGGACTCGTTCAAAAGAAGAAAGACTGTAAGAACCAGGATCAGTGCATGATCATAAAGAAATAGTCTCCCAGGCACTTGCTCATATGAAATTGCGGCAATGATGACAGCATGTACAGGACTCAGACAGACTCAGTCAGTCAAAAACCCAACACAGAACTGGGGAAATGGCAGCATTTCCAACTGTAGTGGAGGAACTATTAGCAGCTGGTTACTGCTGGGTGAGGGAGTGATTCTAGATAGGCTGACTTGATTCAATAGGCCTTAGCATGTATGACAGGATGCATGAAATCCAATTGCAGGGGCTAAGAAGAGGTGGCATAAATATGATTAAAATGTATTGCCTGAAATGCACACAAATTCAGTACCATATATAAAAACAATAATTTTACCCTAGCTGGATTCCACTTCTTCTGAGCCCAGCCCTGCTTTCTTCCTGCTGGAGGAACTGAGGAAGGGGATGAGCAGAGCTAGCAGTAGCTGAGGTTGTTTCATGTGGAAACAGAGCAAGGGAAATGGGGTCCATGCCAGTAAGTACAAGTTATATGAAGATTCATGCTTATATTCTGACCATTGGATGTAGGTAAGACCACTATCCAACATTTAAGAAAAAAACTCATTAAAATCTGGATGGAGTTTACACTCAGACTGCAGTTCTGAATTAACCATTAGTAAATTACAACCCTGAACTACAAGTAACGTATTAGGAATGTGTTCTATGTTAGAAAAAAATATACCAGACTATTCAGTGAATTCCATTCATCAAAATCCTTCATTCACGATAAGTAGATGCCCATGAATATGTTCTGGGCTGTAGGAGAATGTTAAAGTGTGAATCACTTTTATGACTCCCTCCAACACTGTAACTGACATTTACAAGTTAAACAACTACAGCACTGTTTCTAATCACCCTGGGCAGGAGGGTATCTATGATCAGTCATCTCGGTGATCAAAAAGCACATCAGTTCACAGGCTCTTTGTAGCATAAATTAGAAACCAGCATGGCTAATACATCACCTTGAACTGTGGAGGAAAATGTTGCTCCATGAACAAGTCTAGGTGCATTTATTTCTCCCATCATTCTTACAACAATGGCGAACTGTCTTCTTTTGACTAGCACTAGAATGAAAATGAGATTAATAAAACTGGGCCTTAATCTCAGGCTGCCATAATTTATCTTCATATAGGGAATATTATTCAGTAAATACCAGTGTCATTATGTTAGTCTGAATCTTCTGAGGAGTAGACACCAATATGGGACAGTAGGAAAAAGGACTGTATCAGGACAAATTCCCTCCTGTGAGAGAGAATGTGGAGGAAGCTGAGAAAGATAGAAGAGACTTCAGAATGACAATTAAGTCTGATTCAGAGTGGAGGAATTTCATATAGCCTGCAGCAGTAGAGAAAGGTTGGTGGAAAGTCCGAGGACAAGGTCTCCATCAGGGGTTGCCTTGCTAATGTCCTATGAGCTTCCTAGTTCTTCAGCTGGGGGCCTTTGGCCAATTATGCTCTGTGCAGTTGGAGATCTAGCATGTACATACTCACGCCACTACAACCGAAATCTGATGACTAACATTTGAAATATTCCGGATAATGCATGCTTATTATGAAAACCCTTCTTGTTTCCCCCTCCTCCCCTTAGTCTTCACTAACCTCACTAGAATTCTCTTTGTAGAGTATGAATCTACTTATTTCACCTGTACCTGTTGCTGTCATTAATTGATCAAACCTGACTTTCTATTGTCTCCAGCCTTGGTCCCCCCGCAACCTTGCCTAGGTTCACCAGCGGCTACCATGCTTACATGGCCGGATGCCTTTCTGTACCCTCTACCCTTCTCTTTCCTGAAGTTTCAGACTCAAACTGATGTCACTTTGTCTGAGAACTTTTCTATTCTTTCTTCCTCTTTTTTACAATCTACCTTCCCATGCATTCTTGCATGGCCAGGGAATTTATTTCCCTGGCGTGTCTGTTTTCCTTCTTTAAATTCTTACTAAGGACTGTGAGATCCTTGAAAGTAGAGGTGTACTTTATTTACTAGATTCCTGGCCATCAGCAAAGTGTCTGAGATGTAGTAGATGCATAGTTACTTGTTGATTATTAATAAATGAATGCATGACTCTGAGCATGCACCCAGCCTGAGATGCTAAGACAATACTATGCTACATGAAGTAGAGAGAAAAGCTATCATGTGTTTATGGTAGTTATTAACCCCATTATATTCTGTGAAATAAATTAACCTGGTTGTTACAGTTTACTTTAATGCTGAGCCTCCCATAAAGAAAAAAACTCTGTGGAAAGACCCCTCTGCACTTTATTTCTACCAACTGCTGTGTTATAACATTCCATCCAAATCCTCCCAACATCATTTTGATGACTTAAACCTTTCACAGCAACAACCCCAAGAGTCTGTCTTGGTCAGGGGTGGGGAGAGGACAAGGAAAAATGACAGTTAGGTGACTCCCTAGTAACCAAGCCAACAGTTAAGTTCATAACCTCTTTGTGTCCTCCCAACTCTACCTTACAAATCATAATTTTTCGATATGCTTTGGATACGAAGCAACTTGTAGTGATATTATGACTGTGGCATACTGATCACAGTATTAGTGGTACTCATAAACTCAGGCCATTACTACCAGGAAAATAAGGAATATTAAAAGCTAGTCAGATTAAAGCACAATGGTAATAGATTCCCTGCTGGGCGTGGCACAGGGCTGTAATCCCAGCACTTCAGAGGCAGAGGCAGGCGGTTCTCTGTGAGTTCAAGGCCAGCCTGGTCTACATAGTGAGTTCCAGGTCAGCTGGGGCTACAGAAAGATCCTGTCTCAAAAAAATAGACTCCCATGAAAAGTCTGTGCTATATTCACAGGGACTTTTTTATGTGTATGAGCGTTTTGCTTGAATGTATATAAGTGCCAATGTACATAATGTCCATGAAGATCAGAAGAGGGCATCAGATTCTCCTGGAACTGGAATTAAAGATGGTTTTTAGCTGCTGTGTGTGTGCTAAGAATCAAACCCAGGACTTCTGCAAGGGTAGCCAGTGCTCGTAAACACCGAGCTATCTCTCCAGCCCCTATTCATGGGGATTTTTACTAGGAATTTTCAAGGGATTTTTTTTTTAAATTACTTTACAAAAATACAATACTTTATTTATTTTAAAGCACACTGATGAGGCTTGTCCAGGTGGTGCAGTGGCTTACTCCACAGGTGTGAAAACTGGGGTCCTGATTTCCAGAAGTGTACACATGCCAGGTGGGCATAGCAGCTTCTTATATTTCCATTGCTCAGAAGCCAAAGACACAAAATCACTGGATCAACCAGATAACCAGACTGTCAATATCCATGAGGT
This sequence comes from Rhizomys pruinosus, assembly GCA_009823505.1. Lineage (NCBI taxonomy): Eukaryota > Metazoa > Chordata > Mammalia > Rodentia > Spalacidae > Rhizomys > Rhizomys pruinosus. Next base: position 1,107,176 of record VZQC01004091.1, read on the forward strand.
ACAGGTTCAATTGAGAGACCTGGCCTCAAGAAATGAGGTAGAGAACAATCAAGATGTCTTAATCTGGGGGCCGGAGAGATGGCTCAGTGGTTAAGTGGCTGCTCTTGTAGAAGACCCAGGTTTGAATCCCATATATGACAGAGATAAGGTTTTACTAGGATCTATGACCCCCAGCGATGTGTACTTGGCTATATTTACAGAGCCACCCATGAGCTCCCTCCCACTGAGACAGCCTTAAGTCCACTTAGATGGCTGTTGATTACTCCATAGATAAAGGTGCCACTATGGTACTAACAGAGATAGTTTGCCAGCCATTGTGGTTATTAGAATTTGGAGCTGGGTTGAACTATTGATTGATTTTCTCTCTTAGCAGCTTGTATAGTATCCTCTAGAACCATGAGAGCTAGTCTTCTGAGAAAAGATATTCAGGTCAATTCAAGCTTTATTGTTCTAAGTCCTATGGCCAAAGTATGTCTTGTCTTCAGCAATAGGGTCGTACCTCAAGTTCTGGCAATCAAGGGCTTTGGGAAAGCCTGTAATATTTTGGAAGACTCTCGGACCAACAACCTGAAGGGAAGTTTCTCTTGTCTAGCACTGTGTTCCTTGTCATATAACCCTCAGATATTGTATTCATGTTCAGATGTTGTATCTGTGTTTTTCAGGGGGTTTTTGAGTGAAGACATTTCTCTCTGGCTTTTTATATCACCTAAGCTTTATTTATCTCTCCTTCCTTTCTCTCTATCTAACCTCCCTCCTCAAACCCCAGTTTAAGTGCCTCCATTTTCTCAATTTTCCCCTTGATAATATCTGTCTCCTGTTATCCCCTTCTATTTAGTTTCATCTTCCCCTTTACCCACACAGTTCCTGGTATGTCCTTCCTCCCTTTTGAGTGGAGTACCCCTATATTCACCATTTCCCCTCCGTAACATCTGTTTTAAAGTATCTGTAATTCCTTAATTCTTTGGAATATTGACTGTGTAATTGTGTCATAAATGTATTCAATAGAAAAAGAATTATCTTTGGGAGGGAAATTAATGATACAAAAATCATGGTGTGTTGAATGAACTTAATTTATTCACCCTATTACTTTCCCTCTTAACAGGGATAATTTAAAGTCAATAGTAGCTCCATTTAAAACCTGTGAATTTTCAAATCTTCTAATTCAATTATGAAACTGAAAGAGATGTCAAATCATTTTGAGTTTACATTTGTATAAAGTAAATAATATGCAGAGGACTCAGTGAAAAATGACACATCTCTGAAGTTTTTCTAATTAATTTCATTCTCAGTTTTAATTCTTTTACACACAAATTTTGCCATCAGGACTTTAGTGACTCCAGGATAACAGTATCTGTCAGATCATGTGTATTTTCTCCACCTCTGTTCACACAGCCAGAAAATCCAGGCTGTTCTGTTGTAAACTTTTATTGGCAGGAGTTCATAATTCAGCTGTAAAATTTCATGCTGGGCTGCAATTCAGTGCACAAGCCCTATGCCCTGAAGAGCTTATGTTTCTACAAAAACAATTGTAAAAATCTATTTTTTTTTTCTCCTTTTAGGTGGACCAGAAAATAGTACAGTAAGAAACACTATCCTTTAAAAAAAAAAAGATACTTTCTAAAAATAAATGGTGCTGGATAAAATGATCTCTTTGGTACTGAGATCTAACCCCTAAGTCATAAAAATAACTATTATATGATAGTAATGGAAAATTTACACTTGTAACAAGTACACCTTGCTCCCTGGTACTCGGAGTGCAAGAAATGTCACTTTGCTTTCTTTTTCTGAGACAGATTAAATCCAGTCTATAGTCTCCATCATCAAGGTTGACAAGAAGTCCAATAACAGTCAATTTAGGGTGATCCCTCCCTGTGCTAAGGCTGTAGTAGAAGTCCGAGGCTTATATGGTCCAGAACAACAGCAACAAAAAAGTCAAGAGCACAGAGCTAAGTACAAGGAGGCTTGGGATTCCTGACCAGGTGGCCAGGTTTATGGGCACAAACCTAGCTACCACAACCACCCCTGCCAGGTTCCAGAATGGCAGCCTTGAGAAGGCTCAGGAATAGAGAGCGCTACAGATGGCATCTGATGCAGCCCTCAGGACAGGAGCAGTCACCCACACCTCCCAACATGTGCCCCTCACACCTCCCTGCCTTACCTCAGTTTCCTCAATCATTTGCAACCTGCCAAAGACCCACAATGCCTTTGATTGATATGTTGGAGTGTTCAGGTTCACTCTAGAAAATCTTTAATTCTGAACCAGAAAAAACCACTGTTTGTTTTTACTTTCTCACTGTTGATAGGAAGGGAGGGTGGCAAGAAAGAGGTACACGTGCAGGGGGAAGTATCAACCCATGTCTCCTTTCAATAAGATCACTCTGATAGTGCAATAAAACTCTGTGTTTCATTTTACTGTTCCCAGCACAGAATCTGCTTTATACTTGCAAATAAGTAGCCTCTGTCCTCAGATAGGTGCCTAAATTCAGATTTCATTTTCTCATTAATAAAATGAGAGATATTAACCAATTCTACCAAACTATCACATGTAGTTTTCAAACTTTCTAGCTTACCTAAAATGTCTTGACATATGAAATATAGTATGGCCTAAAATTTCCCAAAGTATTTTGTATTCAGTGCTGTTTTCTTAGCTTTACCTCACAAAAATATGTAAGTATGGTATAAATCAGATTATTTGGTTCATTGATAACACTCAGGGGACCTTTCTTATTAAAACTAAATTACCAAGAAACAGGAGAATAAGAGAGTTGTGTTAGGCATTTTGGGCCATTTAGTGACAGGAGTAATAAATAGGGTATGACATTGTATTAAAGAATGTAATTGATTAGTTCGAAGTCCTGTTGAAATATATACATACAATGAATATGAGTCCATATGTATAACTGAAGGCTATATAACAACAACAAAAATAAAAACAACCCACAGTACCAGGCAAGAGAAACCTCCCTTCAATTTGTTGGTGAGGTTATTCCAAGAGCCACCCCTCGATTGGCTCTCAGAACTGGAAGGTAAGACTCTATTGCTGAAGACGGGTGATTTTTAGATACAGGACTTGTAACAATGGAACTGGAACTGACCTAGAAGCCTGCTCCCTGAAGACTAGCTCTCATAGTAACAGAGGATACTATGCAAGCTGCCACGGGGGTGGGGGTGGGACGGGGCCAGAAACAGCAATCAATGTTCCTACCCAGCTACAAAGGCCAACCAATAAACAATGAGTGACCCAGCCAGCAATCATCTATTGATTGGTACAGTAGTGGCTTTTCTAAAAAAAAAAAAAAAATACGTAAAATTCAACACCAAATTTGTCAGTAGTTCAACATGACTCTTTTCTTCCAACTTGGAAGCATCCAAAAAAAATCAGTTTCAGCATATCTCTGTACTTACCTGTCATTTTATCCTGTTCCCTTCTCTGTTGGAATGAAGTATCACTCTGAAGAAAACACTCCTCTGAAGAGAATGTTGTTCGTTCTTTATTTGGAACTTAAAAACTGTGGCTACTTCTCTCTGCCTCATTAGCCAGAATACCTTTCAAAGACATGCTAATTTTCAAAAGACAGAAAGCTAGAGAGAATGGACTTGAGATGAAGTTTCTGAGGTGCCCTTCAAAAGCTGAGAAAAGGGACTTGGCAGACATTAATTAGCATTAATTTATAAGCCGGAATCCTTGACTTCTGGCCATGATAAATGATAAATGACAATGGCCTCTACTAGCAGATCATGAAGCTTCATTCTCATACCTGTTTGTGCAGCATTAAGCTAGGGAAATGCTGACAGCGCAACACTGGAGGAAGCAGTGGAGGAAGGAGGGAGAGATGTCCACCTGACATCAAGACTAAGTTATAAATCATGGAAAAAATATTGACTCATCCTAGATTTTAGGAGACAACAGTAGATATTGCCTGCTTGATCCTCCATATCCTGTCTTTCTCTGTCAGGCTGTGTACTCAAAGAGGAACTTGAATTTTTTTTTATTATTAATTTTATTTATTTCTGTATGTGTATGAATGCACCGTCTGCATGCAAGTCTGTGCACCCATGTCGTGCAACACCGCGGAGGTCAGAAGAGGATTTCAGATTCCCCTGGAAATGGAGTTCTCCTGGAATTGGAGTTTCAGACGGTTCTCAGCCGCCATGTGGGTGCTGGGGATCGAACCCGGGTCCCCTGTAAGAGCGGTCGGTGCTTTTAACCGCTAGGCCATCTCTCCAGCCCCTCAAAGAGGAACTTGAACAGGTCCCTCCCTTGCTCTCTGAAATGGGAAGAGAGGTTCCATCCGTAGAGGCCATCAGATCCCCGTCTGGAAGCCCATTTTCTCCTTCCTCCTTCAGAATTTTGCAGCAGAGGCAAGCAGTTGCATATGTAGGACAGGGATTATTGTGTGTTGGACCCAGTAACCTGCCTGTCCTTTGGTTGATGTTTTCTTTAGATTAAACTCTTCTCAGATATTCCAGTACTAGTGTGCCACTACTGACTTTTGAGATTTCCACCAATGTAGGCTTTTTAAAGTTTTCTAGAGGAACCGTATGATAAGTTATTCCTTGCAGGACTTATTAATAATGAGTGGGAAAAAAACCTACTGGAATAAGGAAGGACAAGAGGGAAATAAGAACGTTCTAGTCACGTACAGCAAAATGTGAAAACAGGGGTAAATTTGTATTTTGGTAACTAAAGTCATTTTAAGGCATACTACGGGCCAGTGAGTTTAAGTTTATCCTTAAAACGAATTTTCCTATGAATAAGTCTGTTGGTATTGAAAACATCCCATTGTGATCTTTCCTGATTGTGGTACAATATTGAGCAATCTACAAAATGGCCACCAGGTGGCGGTGATGCAGTAACTTTGGCGCTCCCGCAAACACTGAATGGTTAAAAAAAAAAAAAGGTGAATTGGAAAACTACTGTCAAACAGATGTTCATGTCTTTGATGCTTCATCGAAGTTAAGGTAGGAATGATGAGGTCGGAAAGGCTAATAAATTTAATATGTGTTGGAAAACTTATTTCTCCTTGCTCATGAAACAGAAAAGCCATCATTTGTAAAGCATAATGCTAGCGATGCTATTTGCTGTGGCACAAAAGTCCTCTAATTCTCCTCATAGTTTTGTTTCTCTTTGGGCGACACAAATTTTTGGTTACGAGCAAAGAAAAAGAGATTAGAGTAGTTTCTGTAAGCTGATTGTCTAAAAGTTCAGTAAATTTCAATAAATCTGTTACAAAAAAGTACACTGATCATCCCACAGTGAATAAAGAAATGTAGACAGAGCATTAGTAAAGAGAGGCAAATGGTGTGTGAGAAAGACAGAGCCTGTAAACAAAGCAGACAGTTTGACAAAAGTGTTTTCTCACCAATTTGATCAAATAGACCTGAGCATCTTTGCATCCAGATTGTCAAATACTGACTCTCTTCTCCAACCCCCTTGATCCCTTTCCCAATCCCTCTCATTTCCTCTCCAAAAGGAAGCCAGTTGTTGGTTGACAGAATTTATAGGACAGTAGCCAGATAATGAGAAGCTAGGAGAAATGTCCCCCTGGCTCTTATTCTTTCTCTCTCATCTTCTTCTTGCCCAGCTGCAAGGTCTGCAGACCTCCTTGGTTAAATTCTGCCATAGAAAAGGAGTGTCGAAGACAGAAAAGAGGATGGGTATCTTCCCCAGCCGCATCCTTTGTGGATTATTTTTCCTTATGTAGCTGCTTTTGGGGGGCACCTAAGGATTGACTCTTGGGCCTTGTGCAAGCCAGGCAAGCACTCTAATACTGAGCAATATGCATATTCCTACCCCCTTCTTTTTCCTTGGTTTTCATTGTAAGACAGGGTCATATTAATTTGCGCAGACTGGTCTTGAAGTCACACTGTAACCTAGGCAGGATAGAGATCGTGTTTCTTCAGCCTCTTGTGTAACCAGGATTACAGGACTGTAGAATATGAACCAGGGTATAGGGCCAGGCTCTCAGTGATGCACAACCAGACACTTGGCTAGTTATCCTGTAATACGTGATAGACTTGTGTGCATGACAATTAGTTTGAGAAATTATGACTTGAACAAAAAGAAGAGAAGGGAAAATAATTAAAGGAATTGGCTGGTATTTGCCAGAAAATTCACATATAACCTCAGTAAATACTAACTAACCAGAGAGATGACATAGGTTATCCTCATTTTATAGAAGAGTTCAAGCAGTTGACACATGGTCAAAATGTATTCATTAAATCCCAAATGACTGATCCAGAAACCAAGACAAGCATCAAAATGGATACAAGATCTCACTTTCCGGCACAAGAACCAAATGCATCTTATTTAAGCAAAGGATTATTACAAAGGGGGATGTTTCATCCAGATTTTGGGGTAGGTCTGCTCACTTGATAGTCCGATAAGAAGTCACACTAATCATGCGTGCAGGCCTGAGTCACATACAGGGACAGAATCTTCCACAGGCACACAGCAGACCCTGCTTAGAAGGGCCGCCTGCTTGATGAATGCTCTGCTGTTACTGCCTGAAAATTCCTGATAATTTTTGAAGAAGGGGCCCTGTGTTTCCATTCGTACTGGGCCCTGCAAACTGTGTAGCCTGTCCAGCTGATGGTATTTTTCTCTCTCGATCACTACTGGATCAAAACAGACACCTCTTGTTCCTTCAGAGACTGTTTGTGACCTTTCAGACTGTCCCCAGAAGATTTTCTTAGCCTATTATTTCCTCAAACAGATCAGGCAGGATGTAGTATCTCAGCTGTAGTTTACATTTCTATTCTTTCACTGAGGGAAAAATATTCCATTTTATTCTTGTGCAATTCCACATTGAACCCCCACTCTCTGTGAGGCAAATGCCAACTTGAAGGTTATGTTCTGGTTCTTTCTATCATACTGTCTTCTGCCTCCTCTAAAAGAGGGGGAACTTCTGTGTCTTGCTCCTGTGAATTAGTGTCTATCCCTGTTAGACTTCCCTCCCAGGGAAGGCCCTATCATGGTGTTGTCCCTGGGCACTGAGAGTATCTTATTAACTCCCTTTGTACTGTCTACAATTACCACCAACAGCAGCAAGGGCTTTGCCAACTGAGTAACAAAACCCCATGGAAACTGGCATCCTTGCCCAGGGCTAAAAGAGTTCTCTAGCAGGTCCTGGTGGATTTGTGAAATATTAAATATGTTCCATATTCTTTGTGCATTGAAAAATCAAATCTGCAAAATTTTATGTATTAAATATCTATTTCAACATAACATTACACTCAACACAGAACTTTAGTTACAGACTCATTTCTACAGAATCATTCAAGGAGTCTAAAACTACCTTAATGTATAGAAAATGTATACAAGGTCAAACAAGAACGATGACTGAACAAAGCTACTCAGAATATGTGGCATGGTGTCCACTTCAGAAATCAGAGTGCTATCACAGCAGTGAGGAGTAAGAGAGACTTAAGTGGCTAATGCTCACACCGGATGGTGCAGAGAGAAAGCTATTAGACCTTTTCCAAATAGTTCTGGAAGATTGTGTAGAAGAGGTGGGGTTGTGTGAGCTATTTGGATGATGAAAGAGAGATAACTTGGCAGTTGGGAAGAGATAGCATTCCAAGAATATGGCACAATTTGGAAAAGGCTTGTGTGGAATGACTGGGTGATGGAGATATTAAGGCAATTGGCTTGAACAGAGCTGGGGCTCATTCCAGGGAAGGATTTCAAATTTAATTCAAAACAAAATAATGACTTTCTGCAGCATTATTATGGCAACCAACAATAAATTTCTGAATCCAATGGATGCAACGCAAATCAAGAGCTAGCTTATGGGATTCCTAGGAAAGGAAGTCTCCTGGGTAATATAAGGGAGTAAGAATTGAGAATGAGCAACATCAGCCACTCTCTGGGGTAAACAGATCTCCCCTTATCCACTCCACTCTGCAGAGCAACATGAAGCAAATAGCCAGGGAGAAGGAAAAGTTCTTCTTTCATTGTTGTAGGAAAGAGACCATGGGTACCAGGCTTGGCCTCCTCATTCCCACCTTTCTGTTGCTCCCATGGCCACTGAAGCCTTGAAGGGAAGACCCAGTGGTCTGCTCCTTCGGGAGGAAATCCCTGCCTCCACTTGCCACGCAATTCACAGAAAGACTATATGCATCTTCTGTCATGGCTTTTTTTTCAATATATATTTTTATTGAATTTTTGTGCATGTCATACATCTTAATCAAATTCAGACTCTCTCTCCTAACTGATCTCCCTGCATCTCCCCTACCTGATTTCATCCATTCCGTCATACATGTTAAGGTCTATAGAGTCAGGTTTGTGTTCTTGGTGTGAGCTCATCCACTGAAGCCATTTCAGCCTATCTACTAGCATCACTGTCATGGCTTTTAAAATTCTACCAATATCTGCTTCTTTTACAAATATTACTTTTAAATAGAAAAGAATATATGTATATGTATTCAGAAAGGTAATGAACAGAATAATTAAATAACTGTCCCAAAAAGCTGCTCACCTGCCAAATGATTGAATGGGACAAGTGAGAAGGAATACAATATTTACCTTGGAAAGATTAACAGAGAACTTTGGGAGGGGTTAAAATACGTAATGAGTCTTAAAAAATAGGTAGCACTGAAAAAAAAATTTAAGCAGGAAGAGAGAGCATTATGGGAAAGCACAAAACCTGAAAGGAAAGATATGGCAGCTAGCAAAAGTCATCACCCAAGAGGACTTTCCTACTCTCCGGGGTCAGAGACTTCGAAAGAGAGGGACATACAGCAGTAGAGGATGCAGAGATCTCATTTATGATGGGAAACTGAGGTCCATTTCTCTTTTATACGAAGGAAGAAATAATCAAAGTAGTCCATTTTGCCCAAGCTCAGGGGAGAAAGAACAGGTTAATGTTTTGAAAACTTTCAATAAGTTTGTTTTTTCTTCCCTAACATAATGTTGAATTGCCAGTGCACAGAAGAGGTAAATCACCCACCCTATATGATGATTTTGATGGCGGCGCCATCTGAAGATCTCCCAGATCATTTGTCTTTGTGAAAGGCCGTAAACATATTCTCAAGATCCTCTACTGCTACAAGAGCAGGCCCCTGCGGAGGGGCTCCGGAGTGCATCATTTGGCACGTCCCACGGCTCTGGCCATCTGCTGCACCTTACGATGTGGTCTGGCAATTTAGGAGATGGCACCCGCAGCCCAGCAATATATCCATATGCTACCCTCCTCCTCCTTCCTTCAGAAACAAAACAGCCATCTTCAAGATGCCACCAGGAATTCCTACCCGCCTGACTTTTTTTTTTTTCTCCTGAAAAATCTAAGTTGGCAACATGTAATTTTAAAGTGCAAATCAAACAGCCAGTTAATCTGACTAGAAAATCTGCATAGTTGATATTGAGTTAGGAGTTAGCCTTGGGATATAATAAAGACTCAAACTTTAAAAAAGGAAGAAAGAAAAGAAAAGAAGGAAGAAATAGAAAGGAATAAAAAAGAGAGAGAGAGATTGGCTTAGCAGCAATGGCTGCCTACTATAGTAAAGGTTCATGAGAATTTATGATTATATTTGTACTTGAGTATGAGATTTTATAACCTGAAGGTTTACTACTCAAGGTGATCTTCCAGCTGTATCCTCCATAGTTCCGTAGATGTACGATGTTCAAGACTCACCCCAGACCTACTGAATCAGGAGCTGCGTCTTTGCAGACCCTTCAACCAGTTCTTATACATGAAAGTTTAAGATGACCTAGCCCAGTAGAAGAAGATATATGGAGATAAAATCACCTCTGGAGTTTTGACCATTCTGGGCAAGTAATATTTATACTATGAACAAAATAGGTCCCTCTTACCCCATTCAGAAATTGAATGTAGAATGCTTAAAGAGGATTTTTTTTCTTTAAGTTAATTTTTATTGAGCACATTTCATATATTTCTCAATCAAATCTAGACTCATTCCCCCATCCATGGCCACTTTTTATGTCCCCCAGCCCCTGCCAGAGCTCATGGATTCTGTCATACATATTAAGTCCTGTCTTGCATCTTTTTCTCAGTCTTTTATAACCTTTTCAATGCACAAGTTTACTGTTTTGGTCAGTTCTTTGAATAGGTTTTTCTAGAAGTTTTTAACAGTAAATTTTCTACCATGAGTAAGATATTTTGTAACAACTGAGTCCAGACTGTTTGCCAAATGGATCAGAACACACTGATGCCCGCTGAATGTCCATAGAGATCCTCATACTTTCCTCAAGAAGGAGATGTTTGCATCCACTGATAGACCATGAACAATTTGGTTGTTCTTCAGGTTTGAAGAAAAAAAAAAGAAGGAGACATTTAAAAAGTGTCTGGTCTTAGCTGGTTGTGGTGGTGCATGCCTTTAATCCTAGCACTTGAGAGGCAGAGGCAGGCGGATCTTTGTGAGTTCAAGGCCAGCCTGGTCTACAGAGTGAGCTCCAGGCCAGCTGGGGCTACAGGGAGACCCTGTCTCGAAAAGACGAAAAAAAATAGTGTCTAGTCTTGACCACCGTTCCAGCCTGAGGTCTGTGTTGGGTTGATCACATCTCAATTTGGGGTCATTTAACTGAGGGCTGCTGATCTATTTGTTGACCTAATTAGCAACTAGTGTACACTGTGGCCTGATCCTCCAAGTGTAGATTGCAGGCTCAGCATCCTCCATGCTATTATCTGGGTTTCCCTGCTGCCTGAGTCATCTTACACATACTAGTAATAAAGGGTGCTAACCCCCCCCCCCCTTGGTGGGGAAGAACCCCTTCCTGCTTGGAGTATGAATCGGAAATGAATTCCCTATTTGCACAGTACCATGACACTTCACATAATATCATTTACCATCCCCAGGAGCAGCAGTTTAAGACACTACTTCTTAAACACTTGAGGCTCAGGATTATGTAGGTTTCCGTTGCTCAGATGGAAAGAAAATAGTTTAAAATCTGAACAAGAACAAGAATGCCTGCTAGGCCCACAAAATGTCCACCTCACGTTCAGTTCTTCAGAGGAAAGCATGACTAGCAGTGCCATATCTGGAAATCACTAAAAATGGACATGTTTAGGCAAAAAAGAAATGAAAGACAACTTAGGAAAAAACTAATTCCACTTTTTCAGGTTGATTAAAATTAGGACAACAAGCTGTCAGTTAATGAAACACATAGATGAACGGTAAAATAGATTTTTAAAACGAAGATTATTCAGTCTTATTTTTAACTGAAAAAATGTAGGAAGATTTTTAGCATCAGTCACCTGTTTAGTGATATTTTTATTTTGAAAGGACGTGTTTTATTTGAACCTAACATGAACGATGAACCTGGGCATTATGCAGGAATACAAAGCAATGGGTAAGTGACCTTGAAATTCAAAGTCTGCAACATGCAATTTACTAGGTTTGAAAGAAAGAACTGATTTCATTTTTAATTATTTTATTGATTATGTGTACGAGTATAATAATTGCATGTGTGTAAGTGTACCTGTGTCTTCCAATGCTCATGGAGGTTAGAAGAGAGCATGGATCCCCTGGAACTGGAGTTACAGACAGGTGTTTGCTGCCATATGGATGCTGGGACTCAAACCCAGGTCCTCTACAAGAATAGCCAGTGTTTTTAGCCACTGAGCCATCTCTCTAGCCTAAGAAATGATGTTTTTATATTTTGCTCTCTGACTATTGAGAATATATGTAAGCACCCTTACTTAATAGCCTCCTCACTATAGGAAAATTACAGATAACTTTTCACTCATTTATTCACCAAAAATTGTTGTACAGACAAGCACTGTTTCAGAGTTACCATTTTTGTTCATTAAAGATACAATCACTAAACAAAATCACAATCCCTAGCTTAGGAGAGCTTATGTTTCAGAGGAATAATGCACAAATAAATAAGCCAACAGATAACCACCTTACAATTCTGACAGAGATAATTGGCAAAGAAAAATTAGTATCACAGAAAAATATGTTAACATCTGGAGAATAATGAAATTATGAGCAACATGCATCAATGAAATCATGCCAAATTCAAATGATGACTGCTTTTGGTCAGCTTCCAGAAGTAACTATTAAAAGAACATATTAGCCTTAACCCAGTATGTCTTCTGTGATGGCTGTGGAGGGGGGTGTACCATGCTCCATTCAGGATGGATGGACAGATGCCAGGGTATTTCACGGGAATCTAATTGTTCTTCCCTGCCAGGAAATTGCTACAGCATGACAAAATCCCAAGGATCAAAGTGCCTGAAGATGAGAAAACCTGTAGCCACTTTGTGTTGCCTTCAGGTTATGTTATACATCACCCAAAATACCTTGTATCCTCAGTGTCCTGTTGGAGAACTGGGCTCCCAGATTCACCAGGGGTTTTCTGTATACCCTTGGGCAAATGACGCATGTCTTTGAAAACTAGTCATTTAATTTGAAAAAAAAAAGAAGGTATAATACAGTTACACAAGATTAGTAAAGGAAAAGGATATTTGTGTGTATGTGTGTGTATATGTGTTTGAGTGTGTGTGTGTGTGTGTGTGCATGTGTGCAAGGTCTGTTATCCAATTAAGCACATAATATATATTATCATCCTACCCCAATCTTATAACTGCATGTTAGGATTTATAAAACATCAAATTCATTTTCTAAGGAAACACAGTTTCATATTTTCCTTTTCGAGTACTTGTACACACTTAACCTTGACCCCTTAGGCTACATTTTGTGCACATTCGGGATCTTGTTCATAAACCAATAAACAACCATTTCAAATATTACTTGCTGAGACTTGCCAGCTGCTAGCTCTGTCTCATCAGGACACCCGTGTTTATCTACAAAAAAGTCACTGTTTGTAAACTTACGGGATGGCTCAGTTAAATTCTGTTCTTATCTAAAGGTAGACTTGGAACGCTGAAATAAGAAAGATTGGAGACCAGCAAGAACTGTTTCATAAACACAATGAATTATATAGAACATGCTGAGAGGGGAATATTCTTTTCTTTTTTGTTTATTATTTTTATTTTATGTGTATTGCCTGTATGTATATAAGTGCACCTGTGTCAGGCAAAGCCCGTGGAGGTCAAAAGAGAAGGGGAATATTCTCAAGACTCAGATCATCAGTTGCTCTTAGTGAGAGCTAGTAAAAAAGAGAGAGAGCATATTAGAATATATGAGCACTTGATCAATTGTGGAGTAGTATTTAAATGCAAGATCGAGTTACAAAAACATACAATATATTGTGCACATGTGTATGTATGTACTTGTGAGTTTAAATACTGAAAAAAACCTCCCTTTCCAGTCTGTAAATCTAAAGATCTATTATTTCTTTTCTTTTCTACATGTTTTCTATAAAGCATTATGTGCAAAAGCAGGAAGACATCTAAATATACTTGCTTTTTAATAATTTTTGTTCATAAGTTTGAACCTCTTATGTAAAAGGTATATGGAGAAGTGGTATGTTTCTGCCCTCTCAGAATCTATTTCATGCAAGCAACCTGGCCAGGACATTATAAATATTTGTTGGGTATCTCTTATGCACCAGGCATCTTGACTACACACAGACATCCCCTGTTAGAATTAGCTGAACAGAGTTAAACAAAAGGAAGAATGAATAAGAGAGAACACTGGATCTCCAAAGCTGGGAGAAAAACTTTTCAGCACAGTGGCCGAATCTTCTACCATGTGGGTGGAGACTTTCAGGATAGTCTATGTGTAAAGGAACCTAGGCCCTGCTGCTCAAGGTGGAGCCATGTGTCTCTCTATGTACACTGGCAAGGCCTCAAGTCTTGGAAGGGAAATGTGGCTGAATGCCACTGGAGAATCACAGGCTGTTTCTAGCTGCCAAGCACAAAGCCTCTGCTAGCTCCGGAAAGCCTACCCTGTAACAAGCTTCTCTCCCGGAGCCAGAAACTAAATTAGAGCCTTCCAACAAGAACTGCTTGATCCTCAACTAAGAGTATTTGGTCACTCCTGGACATTTGGCTAAGACTCTTTCTACGTGCCCTTTGAAGAACTTGTGCTTCTTGATTTGTTCATGATACCCCATACACAGAGATTAAGATGGAAATCTTTATGTCTTTGGTCCAATCCTTGATTACTGATTATTGCAGTTGAATGCAGCTCAGACTCTACCGTATCACCCTGTTTGATGACAATGAATCTGAGAGTGTAAAGAGGGAACAGAGAAAAGGACTGAGCAGCAGGAGCATTGCTTGCTGCTCAGCCTGAGCTATCATTTCACTCTGACCCCATGTCCAGTCCATTGTTCTTTGTGTGCATTTGCTGCATTGTTTAATAACTCAGTGATCCCACACTAAGCCTGAAAAGACCCTCTTCATATCTTCCTCTGCAGTTAAGGCCTCCAAATATTTTGTCCAGTCTTTGTTTCTTATTTAACTCAGCTGCCACTGCCTTAGCCCATAGTGCCTCTTTCCTTTGAGCTATTTGTGTAGGAGTCCAGTTGGTCAGTCTCTACTTGTCCCCCATTCTCAAACTCCAATAACCTCAAACCAGTGATGTCTTCCAGGCATGGACAGCACCGGTACTTTGTTGGTAAGTAGCTCATGCATGCAGCATTTATAGTTCGGCCTTCCCTTTGTATGTTTCTATTCTTCTTCCCACTATATATCGCTTTGTCAATAGACACAGCCATCTATGCACCATGATTCTAAGCTGTCTTGCATTCCCCACCAGTAATTTTCAAGAAGTTTAACTTCCTTGAAGCACTTCCCCTACATTTGCCTTTTAAAATTCTGTTCAAGTTTTAAGATCTACCTTATCTCATCTAGGAGGAGGTATCAGAAATAATTTGTCTCATCCTTGTCTCTACCAAATTTTCATTCTATACTGAATACACAAATGATCCACCTTTGCTCCTACCATTTCCTAAAATCTTTCTGAGGATAATCCCTAATAACTGCCTTTGTAAAACTATGGGATACATAGTTCTCTTCATACTCTATAAGCAAGAATTGCCATACATGATCAATTCCTCCTTCTCATAGCATTGCCATTATTGGTACCCTGAACACAATTTATTCACAGTTTGCCTCCACACTGACATCCTAGAACATTCTCAGAGTGAGTGCATTGTAGCTTTAGAGCTTCTGTTTCCAGTTGTCTGGATCATCCTTCCTTGATAGCTCTACCTGACTCTCTCCTACACATTCTTCAGTCATCTCAGTATGCCCCTGTCTCTGAAGACTTCTCTAACCACTCATCAACCAGTCTTTATACTCCATGACTACCATCCTGCTTTGTTCTTCAAACTGTTGTCAAGTTACAAACATTTAATAATTTCTCTCTCTCTCTCTCTTTTGATTTTTCACTTCCAATCAATACCTTATATGGTATCTGTCTCTTTTTGTTAAGAAAGTGACATCCACAATGACAGCATTTTTGCTATTTGCTAGAAGCTTAGTATTTAGAACAGTGTCTACCACATATCATGTATTTAAAAATATTTATCAAAGACGTGATTAGGTGGATAATTAAATAAACATCCAGTTATGTGACTTGCCATAGATAGACCATTGTGACAAAGTTGCCTTGTCATCACTTGATTGGGAATCCTGTTGCAGAAAACATAAGAAAGGGAACTTTGAATAAAATACTTGATTATGTAATAGCATAGAATTAAGTTTGGAGTGTTTCTTCTTAGAAGGAACAATAGAAAACTTGTGAGAAATTAAAGCAATATGATGATGTGGTATTTAAAAAATCCAATATGCTTGAATACCGTAGATACATACTTGGAATTTGAATCTTTTTACTTGTGGAATCTTGAGCAAGATAATAAGCATATTTGGCTTCTGTTTCCCCCTCTGTATGCTAATAATGATAGATAAGCTTGTTTCTGAGAATGTTCCTGAGTCCGGGAGTGTGCCTAAGTCTGTAGGTGTCTTGAATGAAAGAAGGGAATGAAAGAGAGAGGAAAGGCAAAGAGACAGGGAGAAAGAGTGGGGAGAAGGAGAGAGATGAGACACAGAGAGAGAGGGGGGAGGGAAGAAGATGATAGGACAGGGAAGAGAAAGACAGGAGGGAAAGAAAGGGGTACTATCTAGAGTCTGCATTCCACAAAAATACAGAGATAGAATGAACCAGGTTGGAAATGAACAAACAAGGAAGGGAATATTTTGACAGTGTTTTACATAGAAAGTAACTGGATTTATAACTGAATGCTCAAGATTTCCCAAATGAATACATTACTTCCACTAAGTCAAAAATATTCGATTCCTTGGTATTTGTCACCTGAATCCATACTTTTGGACAAGGCCTGGACCTCCAACTTTCTAAATGGCACAATTAGAGATTTGGTCTTATCCACACCACACTGAATGCACCCATTCATTTGTAGATAACTAGTCAAATGTAAATTGCTCTGTATTGTTGAAATACTTTAATATCTTTCAGCCCAGAGTATTTTATTTAAATGGTATCTATTCATTTGGTATCACTAATCAAGAGGATCCAAATTTAATCGTCACCTAGTAAAATCACCTTAAATACATACTTTGCTTTAGAATATCTTCCAAAATGATGAAACATGGACTAGAGATAAATCTTTCTTTCATATTTTCTGCCCTTAAAGTTTAGTGTAAAGATATGGCTTTCCATGTGAAGCATGTGTGCAGTTTACTTCAATCAAGTTTTTATAAAAGATTATGCTCCCTTATCTATGACCACAGCTAGTTCATTACCGTAATTATCTAGCCATTCTGTGCATAATATTTGCTCAGACATGTTTCTCTCAAGGTTTTACAAAGGCAGAATAGGAATTCCTAACTGCACTGGAAAGAAGCATGACATTGTGTTTCTTAAAAGCACAGCCACCTATGGTGTCAAGCTAACAGCTCAAAACTATGGTCCAATTAACAGAGGACAGTGTGGAGGAGGTCAAAGATCCCATAAAACCGAGCAAAGGCACAGGAGCTTAGGCAACCAGAAGAATCAGGAGGAAGGATTTAGGGTCATAATGATTACCTCCAGAGCTGAAGAACACACTCAAAGAAAGTTTAAATTGTCGTTTATAAAGCTTCTTGATCAGTCTAGTTAAACATAGATTTCAGGCTCTTGTAAAATGCACCACAATATCCTAGGCTTTATCAGAAAGTTTAAATTGTCGTTTATAAAGCTTCTTGATCAGTCTAGTTAAACATAGATTTCAGGCTCTTGTAAAATGCACCACAATATCCTAGGCTTTATCTTTAAGCATTGCTTTTCAGAAGCTGTGGCAATGCAACTGGCAGATGGCATACCTTTGTTGATTATGTTTTTCAACATAGAAAACAGAGAATGTTGATGAAAAGAAGTTACCTAAAACATGAACCCACACACAACTCCAGCCATTTATTTGCTTTAAATAAAAGCCAAACCATTTGACATGCCAAAGTAGAGGTAAAATATAAAGTACATTCAGCAAAAAGGATGTGGAGGGAATATGAGACACATGGCTGGAACTATTAATATCTTGAGGTTTAAAATCGCTGAATGGATAAGATCCATTACCATGGTTCACTAAAGGACAGCGACCTGTGTTTGAACTGAAGGCCCACTTCTCCTGACCTAAAAGTGTCACAGTAAAAAATGACTTGCAGGGAAGTG
This sequence comes from Rhizomys pruinosus, assembly GCA_009823505.1. Lineage (NCBI taxonomy): Eukaryota > Metazoa > Chordata > Mammalia > Rodentia > Spalacidae > Rhizomys > Rhizomys pruinosus. The sequence continues at coordinate 1,124,717 of VZQC01004091.1, forward strand.
GTAAATCATAGTCATTAAACGAACAAATCATTTTACACTGTCAGTTTTTACTTTGAAGAACTTAAGCCATTTTCACTATTCTATAATCAGAACACACCAGTCCTTTCCATACAGAATGGCTGAACTGACTCTAATGTCCTCACTGTCAACCATTTCACCCCTTTCTGCCAAGATTTCCCTTTGTATTTATTTTCTTATCTTCATGTATGTATATGTGTAGGTGTATGTGTGTATGATGTGTATGTACACACAAATGTGTCCATAAATGAAGGTTAGCGTCTGGTGGTCAGAACACTCAGGAATCAGTTCTCTTCTTCCACATTGTTTGAGATATGACCTCTATTTTTTGTGCTGTGCACATCAGGGTAGCTAGTCTATGAACCTCTGAAGACCCTCCTGTCTGCCTCCATCTCTCCATAGGAGTTCTGGGCTTGCAGGTGCATGTCGCCACATCCAGCTTTACATGTGCTTGAGGGATCTGAACTCAGGTCCTCATATTGGTTTGGCAAGCACCTTGCCTGCTATGCCATCTCTCTAGCATGTGTTTGACTGTTTTTCATTTGGTTTCTTTTTTGGCCTGCATTTTTATTGGAGTATATTCATTGTGCAATATGATGGGTTCATTAGGAAATTATATCCATATGGATTATATACTTTCCTCTTATTCACCCATCCTATTATGCCTGCATTCTGCCCCTTCCCTCTCTTTTACTGGTTGTTCTGCATGAGAAAAAGCACATGATATTTTTCTTTCTGCTTTTCTTCTCCATAAATTGACCATTGACCATTCCTTTCATTACCTAGCTTGTGAGGCTGCTTGATAGCCATTTTATACATAGCAGAATGTCTTACAAATTTAAATCTGACTTCTCAACCTTTTGCCACTGCATTATCAAATAAAGTTATGAAATAGTCTAAATAATTTATTTTTATTTAAATACTGTTCACAAGATGTATATACCAGGACTGGACTCCATTTCAAAACTCCAATTTAATAATGCTTCTATCACCAGCTACTTCTTAGATCATGATATTTTATAGCCAGGTGTTGTAGCACACCCCTTTAATCTTAGCACCTGGGAGGCAGAGGCAGGCAGATCTCTGTGAGTTCAAAGCCAGCCTGGTCTACATAGCAAGCTCCAGGCCAGCTGGGACTAGAGGGAGACCCTGTCTCAAAAAGATAAAATAAAAAGAAGTTGAAACAATCCAATGATATTTTCAGGCTCAACCCCAGAGGCTCTTTAAAGATTAGTCAGGCAGGAATGGTAGTGCACTTCTATAATCCCAGCACTTTGGAGCCTGAAGCAAGAGGACTAATGTGAGCAGCAATGTGAGACCCTGTCTCACAGTTAAAAATACTAACTAACTAACTAACTAACTAACTAAATAAATAAATAAATAAATAAATAAATAAACCACAATATCATGCTCCTTTTAGGAATGATTAAGAGTTCGATTTCCTCCTTAGAAAACCTTCAGGAGAAACACATCATAGCAAAAACCATGTACAGAATGTCTGGCTGAGAAATGAACTTGCCGTAGTCATAGATGAAAGAGGGTATCTCTTCATCAGAACTGCACTAAGACAAAATAAAATAAAATGCCACATGCATTGGACAAGAAAATATTCATAGCTTTGAATTAAATTTGGAAGGTAGATAATGAAAAAGAAAACCAATTAATATATTTCCCCAGCTATCTCCTGAATTAGATTAGAAAGAACTGTAGAATCGGTCTTGTGACTTGGCATTCTGTACTCACAAGTTGGATACTTACACCCATTTTCTCAGGAGAAAATGCCACATGAACAGTCCAGGTGTCATTTTGTTTATTGCTGTTCCATGTGACCTGCGGCAAGAACTGCACGATCCTCACCATGGAAAGTGGGAATCCCCCACTGCTTATGATTATCGAGGTTCTTTGAGGCAGAACATACAATCTCAGATAAATTGTGCCCCTCCATTACAAGGGCTAGTTGAATATGATCCTTGCCTCACAAGTACCTTATTTTCCAATCGGCAGGGTCTATATTCAATTATCGGGCATTAGTGGCCACACAAAGGTCGGTACTTACATTTCAAAGGCTCTTAAATCAAACATGTTATTGCCTCCTGTACATTTTGGGCTGCAAACCTTAGAACTCACTTTAGGAGATTATTAGCTTTGTCTCTGTTCCTTTGGAGCATCATAGCATAATGGAAAATGTCCTAGTCTAAATGAATAAGAAGCCAACAAAGCAATTCAAAACAAAAATGCTGAGTTTTAAAGAAACAGAATAATTTGTTCGGTTTCCATTTCCTTTGTCCCCACACCTCAATCCGATGTCAAAAGCCAGGACATATCTTCGCTGGCATGAACATATGAACTAAGAATAAGAAGCCAGTCATTATTTTATCATTTAATATTAATTATAGTAGTATTAGTCATGATGAACTAATGTAGCATTATGTAGCATTCAAATGAATTCCCAAAGGATTCTGATTATAATTTGCCATTTTATTCATGTTCAATTATTTTAAAGTGTTGCTGAATTAACAAGATCCACTTAGCCTTAATCACTACTTACCTCATCAGTGTATAGCACTGACATGCCTGGCCTAGAAAGACAATTTGTGACAGAATGAGATTGGAGCTATCAAGGCCACAGCTGACATCCACACACTCAGATGTATGGGGTGACAGTTCTAGCTGAACGCATCAGTGATCAAATATGAGTCAGCTCCCAGAAAGAAGGGACAAGTGGCTAGGAAACTGTGTCCATAGAGACCCTCTTTCAATTTGCTTACTTAAAATATTTTGATAAGTTCTGTGATTGCTTAATAAAGCATTCCTTATGATCTTCTTTCTGATACAGAGTAATGTTCTAGCTCTCTGTCTCTCATGTCTTGAAAATAATTGGTGTCCTCAGTCTCTGGTGGTTGGTGTTGTTGTTACTGGAACATATCAGCCTGATGGCTATGTGGCATTCATTATTTCTCTGTGACACTCTTATATTTTGAGTTCCTTCTACGTTTTTCTCCTGGTGTTCCGTCACTGCTTACTTTAGTTTTGTTTTCCTTTCCACACCCCCCGCCCCCTTGGGTTCTCTTTCACAGCCTAGCAATAAGGAATGATATTAATCAGCATTCTAGTCACTAGTTTTAGGTAGAGTCCACAAAGATTTCTAAAATTTCAGGCAGGAGTTCTACATGTAGGTCTTTTAACTGGCTGACATTATAACTGAGAATTTCCCAACCATTCCATCTTCTACTTTCTGACTCAAGGATTTAATTCAAAGGAAAAAGTGAATTAAGACGGCCTGGGGCAATGCGCTCCCTTTTATCTATCCTATCCATATTGTGCTATTTAAATTTACTATTCTCATACCAAGGACTTGCTTAGCAAGTGGGACTGTGGCCTTTAATATTGCTCTGGAAACTGATGATGAACGACTCAAGTGAATGATTTTTAGTTTTTGTACTCATCAAAAGGAAAGGATGATACATTCAATCATGTCATGAAAACACATAATATAAGCCCCATTCAAAGCAATGGCATTTTCAACATGAGTCAGAATAAGAGTTATGAGAAATTAGACAGCATATTGCTGTCGTATACACACACCCATCCTTAAGTACACAGCAGATTTGTCCATTACTGTTGTTACTAAAACTCAAAATAGGTGAGGAATCAGATGGTTTGGATTATAAGCTTATTAATGATTGATATCAAGTATTACTAAGAGCTGAGTGGAGTTCCACATGCTTTGTTACTATTGACTTTCTTTGATTCTCTCCATGAATAAACAATGTGTATTACCCTTAATTTACATCTGAGTAATTGAAACAGTGATTTAACCTGGTTAATGCTTCACAACCAGACAGTGATGGGATTAAGCTTTATTTCAAGTTTCAGGTGGCTCATGTTCTGAACTCTGATACTGCACTGCCTGGTTTTCTTTCAAAAGCTGTAAATGTAATTAGTCTTTAAGTAGCCACAACGTTGTGCTTTATTTGTTTCCTTTTTCTCTGTCATTCACAACTTTTCTGTAAAATAGTTTATACGAATAATTTCTCCAAAAACCCTAAAGGAAATATACTTCTATATTCTTTTCTTCCTACTTCCAAATGTAGCAGTAATGTTCCTTTGAAATGTCCTCTTAATGAATTTGCTATATGATCACTGTGTGGGTGAAAATTCTTGATAAAACATTTATGAGAAATGTTGTGTTCATTGACAAATAATCAGCCCCTGCATCCACTTTTTGAAAACTTCTTTGTAGAGATTATTGACTCACAAATAAACACTAATTGCTGCTGCCCTGTCCTCCCTCCCATTATCTTTCTCCAACAAGTGGCTGCTGAGATGGTTTTCCTCTCTCACAACCCTAAAATGCCTTTCTGTCTCCTTGAACCTTTTCATTACTCATCTTTGTTATAAGAACTTTTGTACCCTATACATCTCATCTGGTTCAAAAACCTCCATGAATTCCATTTCCCTTGTTCCATCCAGCCTGCTAGCTGATTCTCAGCGATTCCTTCCTTGTCTTCACTGGCTTGCTATTTGAACAGCACAGTTCTTGGCAAATAGGAAACTCTTCATTTTATTCAAAAACTGATACTAGAGATGTGTTTTAAGGAGTGTTCCTGTGTCACGGTGATGAATTAGTACAGACAGGAATTTAATGAATTTCAGTTAGTAGCAGCGCTCTGAGTTTTCAGATTGATTTCAACCTAGTCTATCCCACTTACCACAGCAAATTCTCCTCCACGAAGTCACATCACAAAAATATTTTAAATAAGCATTTGGATAGCATGATAATTGCAGCCTGATAAAGAGTAAGTGCTAATGGCAGTGAGATTTCAGACACTGTTCCTGTTAGAAGAAGAAAAACTGGTAAGGGGGAGCATTCTTAGTCACTGATGCTGTCAGAACAGCTTCATCACCTGCATGTACACACATGAGGATTCTATGTTGTGGGTTCACCCATATGTGAGCAAAACTAATGAATAAAGATAGATTGCAAAAGCTTGTATTATTCTTAAAACATAGAATCCCTGAGATTTTGCAGGGTAGAAAGCCTAAAGCCTGATACTTTAACTGAGCACTGTCTTTCTTTTGTTTTAATGCTTTTATTTGTTCCTGTTAACATGTAACTGGTGTTAGATGATTACAGGGATGCAAAGACAAAGTTACAACATTTCATTAAAACTGAATCCTGAGAAACATTACTAAGAGGTGGAAGTCTAGTGCAATTCTTGGTCTAGATTCATGATAGTCTTCCTAGTGTACTTTTAGTGTTGGGTATATGAAATCTGGCTCATTTCCCATATCAGTACAATCTCTGAGGGAGCCAATTATTAAGTAATATATTAGAAGCCTCATTTGCTGATTACAGATAGGAAAGAGGATTTTAAAGTTACAATTATATCATTAACAAATTATCAAGTTACAAAGTTGACTCATTGAGGTAATGAGAAAAACTCAGTGCTGATATTTTTAGATAAAGAAACAAGAATTATGTGAGGAATATTTTCATAATTGAAGGAAATTTTATAAACATAACTTTTGTGACTCTGGTCTTCCAGAAACTGAATATAATTTATATCTCTTATCATTTAACATAAATGAAAGAAAATGAGAAGCTGTGGAATTAATGTTTATCATAATCAAAATCATTCCAACCCTAGTAGAGATTACACTTAAGAAAATCCATATTGTATAGCCATATAACCTTTACTATTATCTGGGGTTCTAGTGAAAGTAATGTCATTGTCATGCAGTTAATATTAACTGTGGTAACTTTCAGGAAGTACACTTTCTTAGCTCCCTTCGAAGCCTCTATTCCCTTACCATCTGGAATCTCTTAGCAAGGGATGCTTTAGTGCTATATTAAGCTCCTCTGATCTCTCAGATTTAGAGACGTTTTTGTTTTATCTTGCTCTGGTTTAAACACAAATAACAATTACTAACTCTAAAAGATTTGGGTTGAACATAAACATCACTGAACTTGTTTTACTGCTGTTGACAATAAAAGTCCCTTTTGATATGTCCCAGAGTATAAAGTTGGTCCAACCTGGGATAACTGACTCCTATGCTAGCCTCTTTTCAATCCATATTGTAATAGGATAAAAAGCATATCAAGTAAGAATCATAAATAAAATTTAAGTTTATTTTTATTTATTTTTTTATTTCATGCATCATTTTTCAATTCAGTTCAGGCATATTCCCCTTTCCCTTCCCCCCACCACAGCCCACCCCACCCCCGATCATGCATTCTGCCATAACATTACTCTAAAATATGGATAGTCTTTTTTTATGCTTAGGAATTCACATTTTCCTCCATTAATTTTATATTACTCTAAAATACAGATACATACTCTTCACCCATATACAGTAATTACAGAGTCTGAGAAAAATTGGTGGGTGGATTCTAGAGCCCATTGAGAGATTCACATTATAACAACATAGTTGCTTTCAGATAAACAGAAATATAACAATATTGTCATTCAGCTTGCTTTTTATCTGGGGGATTTGGTGTTAGCATCCACAAATGAGGGAAACCATTCTCCATCTGTCTTTCTGGGACTGTGTTACTTCACTCAGCATAATGGCTTCAAGCTCCATCCATTTACCTGCAAAGTTCATGCCATCTTTCTTTACTGCTGAATAGTACTCCATTGTGTAGATGTACCACACATTTTTGTCATCCACTCATCTATTGAGGGGCATTTGGGTTGGTTCCAGCTCTTCGCTATTGTGAAGAGAGCTGCAATAAACATGGATGTGCATGTATCTTTGCGGTAGGATGAGTCTTTGGGGTATATACTCAGGAGTGGTATGACTGAGAAACATCTTAAAAAGTGTTCAACATTACTAATAATTAATGAAATGCAAATTAAAACCACTCTCAGACATCATCTCACTCCAATACGAATAGCTAAGATCAAGAAAACAAAAGACAACAGATGCTGGAGAGGTTGTGGGGAAAGGGGAACACTCATCTGCTGCTGGTGGGAATGTAAACTTGTACAACCACTATGGAAAACAGTGTGGAGAACCCTTAAAAGACTTGGAATGAGCCTACCACCTGACCCAGCCATACCACTCCTGGGTATATACCCCCAAATTTAAGTTTTAAACACAACTCTCCTCCAGTTTCACAATACATTTTTGTTGGTTTCCTTATGTCTGCCAAAGATCCAAATTAAAACTTTAATTAAATACTATAAATGCTTTCAAATTCACAAAATACTAAATACGATCTTCAATATTGGTCATGGCCAGAGGGATATATAGGTACATGCATCCATATCACACACATGCACACATTTGCATCCTCCTGTCATCAAGTTTACATTGTCTTTAAATTGACTTTGCAGTAAGCATCATGACCTGGGGGCCAAGGAAAACTGAAGAGCTTTTGAGGGGTGCAGTGATGTTAGCACCGGGAAAGGGGTTGTGAAGAGTGCGTTCTCATCCTAGCACCACTACTGAGTCCTGATTCTTCAGAGTGTTCACTGAGCCTTTGTTTGCTCAGATGTAAAATGTATAGTTTTCTTCCTTCCAATCTCAAAATGTTTGCCAGGATTAAAAATAGTAGTGCCTCAGAAGACCTTTGAAACTTAAAGACAGTATTGTTTTCTAAACTCTTCTTCATAGTTTTATCATTTTAGTCAGTTTCTATGCCTAATGCGTTGATATATGAATATTCATAAATGGAATTTAGATTGACATTTGTTATGAAACCAATTTTTCTTACAATTCACATTGAGATGTTGAAAGTAGTCATCACTCGTTTCTTAGCAATAGAGACCAATCTATATAAACTTGCTATAAAGATTATTTTAATGGGCTGTCCAGTGGCTGGAAAAAAGGCTCAGTAGTTAAGAATACTGGGTGTTCTTGTGGAAGACCGAGGTTCAATTTCTAGCACCCATATGACAGCTAACAACTATTCACAAATCCAGTTCCAGGGGATGCTGTGCCTTCTTCTGTCCATGGGCACTGAACAACATGGCTACACTTGCATACATGTAGGCAATACATTCATATACATAAAATAAAAATAATACATAAATAAATGTTTAAAAATTAAGAAAACACTGTTGTTCAGACCAAGTAAGTCTATGAAAAGCTGTAATCACATTTAATAATTAAAATTATAATATTGATCCACACTTCCTCTAATAATAACATCATCAAACAGTTTGAAAAAATTAATTAAGCCCTACACTTTATTTGAAAATGAATTAATAATTCATGGAATAATGAGACCTGAACAATCAACACCATTAACTGGTTCTTAGGATGAGTTTAATCCCATAGTCTTTTAATTTAATCACTAGAAAATTCTTTCATCCTTTATTGACTTGTATTTCAACTGTCTTCAATTTAATTTTTAATAACTACATCTTGTTTATTATTTAACAACTTATAATACCAACTTCAAATATAAACCTACTTCTATGACTATGAAATCAAAAGTGAGAGGTTTAGTTAGATATAGTGTTTTTCAATTTTCAAGAAGTCACAGATACAAGGAAAGTTATCTGGCTTGTTTTGAAGTGGGGAAAATTTGTTCTAAAAATTTATTAGAAAGAATTCTTAATACCTTTTAAATGAAATAAAACCAGAACCTAGAATCTTTAGACTTTTCATTAACAAGTTGGGGTCTCATCTCTCCATACAGAATTCATCTATGCTCAACGTTCCTTTCGATAGGTTTCAGATTGACCTATAATTGAAAAACATTTACATCCCTGGTAATAATGGGGGAAATGTGCTGCTCTTTTATAGGAAGCCACAAATTATGGTTAGCTTAGTTAGCAATCCAGATGAAGGTGACAGAGTGAAGAAAAAGTTGGCAAAAATATTATTTACTTGAAGATTCTTCGTTATGTACAAATAGTATAGTCTTAGCCTAGGGAAGAGTACAGTAGCAGAATTCTTGCAGAGGATTTGAGAGACCCTGGGTTCAGTCCCTAGCTCCATCATGTACACTCATACACACACACTAAGATATTGTGGTCAGGTTGATTTGCAACAATTAATTCCAATGAATAACCAGTTCCTGACATTTCTATATTGCCTTTGAGGCCTTATTAATTGCACAGCACAAATGAGCAATTTCTCTTATTGGGCAAACCAGAAGACTACCTTGTTCTGGGAGGCAAAGTCTATCTCTTTCAAAAATAAATGCGCTGGCTTCAAATCACACTGCTGTCACTATTAGAAATCTTGTTAAGAGCAGCAATAATGACCATCCATCCTCAGGCATGCATGTTTACTGTTTCAGATACTGAACCGAATATCTGGCCCATGCATCATTGTTCTTACTTCCATCCTCAGTATTGTGGTATGTGTCATTATTTCCACTGTACAAATGGTTTGTGGAAGATCAGGGTGTTTAAGCATTTTGTCAAAATCATTCAGCCTGGAAGAGGCAGAATAACTCTAAGTTAGCTTAAATTTTAATCTCTGGAAATATATTTTGTGGAATTTTAAGAGACGTCCTTGTTCTGTTATTCACTATAATAATGCACATACATAGTCACCATGACAGGCTGCTGGAAAAATGTTATAGTAGAATTGTTGTATCAAATCATGGGTTTCCTTTTGCCATTTTCACATGTTTACAATGTACTTTGGTCACACTCACCTCAGTTACTGCCAGCTTCCCTATCAAATGTCACTGGTCCTTCTCCATCCTCCAAATGATCCCCCATCTACTTTCTTCTTTTTCTAGATTATACATGTGAGATCAAGCATTTATTTGTCTAAGTCTGACTTCTTTGACTCGAGTAAGCTATATGATTATATTCTTGTTTAAGGCTGTATAAGACTCCATTATGAATAGACATTTCCTTTATACCTTCATCCCTTCATAGATACCTAGGCTTTTTCCATAAATTGGCTACAGTGCATACTGCTACAATAAACAAGGTTATGTAGGGTGGTTCCTGTAGGCTGATCCCTTTAGATATATACCCCAGAATGGTGTAATATGATCATTTGACCTTTATATTTTTCATTTTTGAGGAATCTCAAAACTAGTGCATGAACAAATTTACAGGTTCAAATAAGACAGTATAAGGGTATGATTTTAGTTTTTGAATATTCTAGGTTTCAGTCCCTTGTCAGTTAATAACTGGTAAAGAATTCCTCCCTTTGTTTAATTTGTTTTCTTCACTATGGTAATTTTATACTGTATAAAGAAGCCTTACATACACTTTTAATTTTTCTTTATTTTTCATTATTTCATGCTTGTATGCAATGCAACATGTTCATATCTACTCCCCAATTTACAATCTCCATCTCCTCCTGCATTTCCCCAACACACTCCCACCAACTTCATGCCTCTTATTATTTTTTCTATAACCTATAAGTCCAGTCAGAGCTTTCAATACATTCATAGATTTAAGGCTATCCATTGGAGCATGGGAAACTTACCAATGGACATATCATTAATAAAGACAATTCCCCTCGTCCAGCAACAATTTATGGCCAAATGGTCCTCAGGGCAAAGTCTGTCCCAGAGATCATCATCCCATCTCTGCTTGGATTTTAGTTGGGTTGCTCTTGTGTAGGTCTTGTGCAGATAACCATAGGGTCTGCGAGTTTATGACAGCAACAGCTGTGTCCAGAAGACAGCATTCACAGCACTCTTTCCCTTCCTCTGGCTCTTATATTTTCACTTCCTCTTCTGTGATGTCGCCTGAGCCTTCCTTGGTGGTGGTGGGCTTAATATAAATGTTCCCTTTATGGCCGAACACTCAATCACAGAAATTTAAATTTTAATGCAGTTCCATTTCTCAATCCTGGCCATTTTTTCCTGTGCTAAGCTCCTGTGCTTTCTTTTCATAAAGTCCTTACCTGTACCTATACCTTTAAGTATTTTCCTGTGTTTACTTCTAGGATTTCCAAAGCTTCTTATTTCTATTTGAATTGAAATTCATACAGGATGAGAACTAGGAATCTAGTCTCATTATTCTGTGAGTGGATATCCAGTTTATCTAAAGTCATTTATTGTGGATACTCTCTCTTTTCCAATGTGTATTTTAGGCACCTCTGCTGGGTGTCAGCTGTCTGTAGCTCTTAGTTTTACTTCTGATTCAAATCTACTCCATTGATTTACATGATTATAATTGTGCCACTACAATGCTGGTTTCCTTTACTATGGTTCTATTGTACAATTTAAAACATAGGTATTGTGATACCTGAGAATTTTTTTGTTAATTTTATTTTTATTTATAGTTTAATACTTCTTTTTAATAGTATTTTTATTGATTGTTTGAGAATTTCAGCCAGGCATGGTGGCATACCCCACATGCAATGTATTTTCATAATATTATAACTAGGGACCTAGCATTTTTTATGGAGTAGATCTTTCGATATGAATTTGTTATTGCTATTTTTGCTTTGGAGTGAAGAGTAAAGAAATAAACCTAGAGAGTGAGGTGAACTCTTGTCCATATAACAAAAAAAATTTACAAATTTACCTTGGTTGAGTACCTGCTATAAGAAAAGAAAGGTAAAAAAATATATTTTAAACATTTAAGCCAAATACTAAGAAAAAACCCCACACAACCAAGAATAAATAGATTTCCAGAGCTATTAAACATTCCTAAAATAAGTAAGAAGTAAATAAAATCTTCAATCTCAAAATTATTGTTGAATAATTGAAAAAAATCAAGTTAAAGTATAACTAATTATAGAATTATTGATATAAGATTTATAATGTAAAATATTCCACATTACTTACAAAGAATATAATGGTATGTATACATAAATATGCTTCTCTGTACCATATATGTATGCAAACAAATATCAAAACACAGCACAGACCCTGGGATAAGAGCAAGGTTTTACAAGATCAGAAAACACAAATGCAATTATAATCACACACATATCTATATAATTTAAAATTTGAAAGGCAAATATTATTTCTTTTTATTTTTTATTTCATATGCATGAATGTATTGCCTGTATATGTGGTTGTTAGCCATCATATGAGTACTGGGTATGGAACCCTGGTCCTCAGCAAGAGCAGCCTTTGCTCTTAAACACTAAGCCATCTCTCCAGCCCAAAATGTCATTAATGTTAAAACCTAAATATTGTGCTACACAATGTTTTTAAAGCATCTTGTCCTATATCTATCTATAGGGAATACTTCATGATAAAAATAGTTAATTAGACTTCCCAATATGTATATTCTAACAACTATGTAGGAAATATTTTTTCTTAATAAAGTAAGATAATTTATTACTCTTAGATTTTTCAGTTGGTTAGTAACTCTTTGAAGCTGGGGTGGTTCTTAACTATTAAATTTGAATTAGATTATCTTTCTAATGTGGTTAGTGAACAGTGAGATATGCTTAAAAGTACTTCATTGCTGTACTCTAGAATCATCCGAACTCTTTCATTTACATAGGACTGTAACTAGTTACTACACAACCATGTATAATTGACACTGCCTTTGAAATGTTTACTGTTTAAAGAGTCTTTAAGTGTGGCAATGCATTTTTTGTATACCAAAGGTATTATCCTTTATGGACTCTGTTGCACAATGTGATCTTTGTTCTCCTGCATCTATAACACAGTTCTTCTGGACAAAGAGGAAACAGTCTTCAGTATTTTATGCAGTGCTATATATACCACTAACAATTCATAAATAATAAAAATCAAAACAATATTTAACCTCTCATTATAGTTCTTCTTCACTACTATATTCATGTCCTTGTGATTTGCCTCTAATTCATCTTAATGTCTTTATCCTATTTTAATTAAGCAAAACAATTATGTGCAACTATAGTTATCGATTATGCTGAGGAATATAAATATATAACAAAGTACATATATTTATGACTTTAGACACTCGGGCCTGTTTAATCCTTATCAGTGACATCAGCATGGACACAATTAGCACAGTTTGTAGCCACTTCATAATTCAAAAGAATGTGATCATTCAGTTGGAAGCACATTTGACAGAAACTCCATAGTCATGAAAGTAAAAGCTTGCAAGATCACCCACTAGGATGGAGAAGCTGTCAGTCTTTCATCAGTGCTGTTGAATACTAATGTCAAGGTCAGAATGGTGTAATTTTAGGCTGCCAAAATATTGCTAGGAATGATATACCAGAAAGTGTTTAAGAAAGTAAAGAAACAGAACTTTCGAAAAAGTTTCTCAAGGTGTAGTTTGACATGACTCTTTACTGCTGGGAGAAAAATCTTCATTTTATCATTGCTTTACAGAAAAGTCTACTGAAATGCTCTTGCTTAATGATTCCTTTCTTTTGTCCTCTATATTATTAAATTTATATCTTGGCTAAGAATTGCAATGATTGTTTAAAAAAAGTCTATTCCTTAGAGATTCTAATTTTAAAAGAAACCCATCTTTTGTTAAGTTTAACATCCACCCCTCCACACATACAGACCCCACCACAAATGGAAAATATAAGATACCTTTAATTGTCCTACCATTTTTCTAAAAGTATCATTTCAAACTGGAGTTTTTCTTTTCAGATGGAGAGAATAAGAATATAAAAAATTGAGACAAGTTCAAATTATATTGAATGTTCTAGTCAAAAGCTTGCTCTAATTAAAAACTAATAGTTACATTGTCAGGAAATATCTTTTATCTGTGAAACATTTTCAATTTGCAGGGTCTTGCATTGATATATATTTTAATATATTATATGTATACAATACATATGGTGTGCTGCTTGATTCCTGGGAACAGACATTTATATGAATTATCATTGTTTTAGAAGCAACTTCTGAGGTTCTAATTGATTGTTGATGTTCTGAGAACAGACAGAACTTAGAAAAAGAAAATATGACCTTAAAGCCACATGTGGGATCCACATTGATCTTTTTATATTGTACTATATTGGCTATTTTTCACAATTTTAAAAATCTGGTACTCCAAAATAGTCTCCAGATACCTTATTTTCTCTTGTTCATTAAAATAGAATCAAGAACAAAATAATAGACAAAATTTATCACATATTTCTTTTGTTTTTGTATTGTCTGAAATAGTCCAGGCTTCATTCACTGAAACAGAAATAAAACCCAAAAATTCATCGTTGTCTTGATCTGATTGATTTCACAAACATAAATATGTCAATGAGCTATGCCAAACAATAGCCCAGTAGGATTGCTTTCCATATTCTAGATACATTTTGAAAGATGTCTAAAATGACATGTTTGCTGTAACATATACATGGCTGGGTGAACTTTCCTAGTCCTATCTTGTGCCTCAGTAACTCTAAAGACAAAATGAAATCTTTTCTCCTGAATCAGACATGTTTAAAAAAATATTTAAATCTTCCTTGTATATCTTCCATAGCCTTCCTACACATACTGGATACTTTTAACAAGTTTCTAATTTTAACTTATTAGACTCAGTGATTCTTAGGGCTGAGGGGCTTAAAGTCATCACATTTTAAAGTGTTTTGTGGTGGATGTTTTAACTGAATCGATTCAGTGTAAATTAGACCATGGCTATGTTTGGCTTTAAAAACAATTTATCAGCTTCCTAAGGAGCCTTAAATCTTCTGGGATGATAATGTAGACAGTACTAGAAAGCCCTCTACAAGTTAAGCAGCCTTTTATGATTTGGGAGTAAAATAAAAACCGATGTCCTCTTTTAAGTGATTAATAACTTGACCTTGGAAACCATGGGGGAAAGGCAGCAATGAATCAAGGTAGTACCTGGAATACCCAAAGGGAAGGTGTTAAGACCAGATATAACTTGGAGGTGACTCTCCGGGAAGGATTTAAATAACAAAATGTGGAAAAAATGTATGTTGAAGAAAGTTCAGAGCCAGGCATGAAGACTGTAGAGGCTGTGCTTGTTCCTAGCCATGCTGACCCATTAGTCTAATAGCTATTCTCTGTTTGTCATCAGAAGGAATATTCAGGCTAAACATGCATGGTATTAATTGGACAACCCAACAGTACTTATAGAGAATAAATCAGGGCCTAGAAACAGCACTGGAAATTCATTAATAAATAAAACAAATCCTTGCACTCAGAAAGCTCAGAGTCCAAAGGGGAAAAACAGCTGAACTAAAGAATCAAGGACAGTGTGCAAGCTTTACATTTCACAACCCACCTCATCCTTCATTGCTATGCCCTTTTCATTGTAAGAATAGAGGAATGATAAATGTTAAGGTGGATGCCACAATAGCATTATTAAAATAAACACAGCAAATGTGGCAAAGTAAAAGGAGATGGTAAGTATGGCACATACAAGATCAACATGGTCATTATGCTCTTAGTCCTGGACAATCACATCCTTTGCTGAAGCTCTGTAAAACTAGTTGGGTGGGGCTTGTGTGTGAAAACTGGGTGGCCTGTGTCTCCTCCCAGGAATCCTATGTCCTAGTAAGATGAGGGGGCTTCCTTTAAAGAGTATTTCTCTTCCTGTTTTTCCTTCCGCACAGCTGTGCTTCTTGTGTTCTATATTCCAGGGCTCATTGTTTTTCCACAAGGGTCAGGCAATGCCACCCTGTGCCTGCAGGCTCATGGGCTCTGGAAGAAACCCAGAGTTCCAACGTTTGCTAATTCACAAGTATATCATATGAACTTGATGCAGTTATTTGATCTTGCATGCCTCTCTTTTTTTCTGATCTTTAATGGAAAAATGAACACAGCTAATTTAAAGTTTACAGCAAGAATTAAGGGAAATGGAGTTATGCATCCTTCTATGTAGAACTTGAAGTTCCAGCTTTTCTTCTTTCCTATTTTCTTTTCTTCTTTTGTGTCTTTTGCAACTCTTTCTGAGCCATCTCATTTTCACACTTCAGCCCAGGATGAACCAGCTGTATATGAATTGCAAAAGAGAATATAAGTGATTCAAAGGGGGAAATACTCTCCTAATAACTCACTATAAAATAAAATTATCTGTGATCACAAGATGAGACCTTTATCTGAGATAATGCAAGTAATCCATTTACTACACAGTGAGTACTTAATAAATATCAGCTACTGGGTACATGTAATTTAGGGTAGTATCAGGGTAGAAATGGAGTAGAATTGGTAATTTTGCAAGGGTTGGATGAAATAATGAAGGCAAAGCACTTAGCAGAGAATAAGTGCTCAATTACTGTTAGTTACTATTAGTCTGGTTTTTACAGCATGAGACAGGAATGGCAGTTATTGTGGATGAGGCTTGTGTAGGAGGACTTTGAAGACAGACTTGCTTTGCTTTGTCTTGTACCTACTATGAAGCCACCGTGTGATTGCTGTATTGGCAGAGTACTGAAAGCTAGTCTATGAAGGAGGCAGGTGCTGATGTTTTTCTCACTCTACAGGTAATGGTTATATTCCCTAGAACCAGAAAGAGAGAAAAAAAAATCAGTACCTAGATTTTACACTAGACCTAATCTTCATGAGTTTTCACCCTGAACACTTATGTACTAACTTGGCCATAGTTTCCTAGGGTAACATTAGTGAACACTATTATGTTTAATGGTTTCTCAACTTCATAAT
This sequence comes from Rhizomys pruinosus, assembly GCA_009823505.1. NCBI lineage: Eukaryota > Metazoa > Chordata > Mammalia > Rodentia > Spalacidae > Rhizomys > Rhizomys pruinosus. Next base: position 1,141,194 of record VZQC01004091.1, read on the forward strand.
ACGTTTCAAAATCTTTTGCACATAACCTATTAGTCTTAAAATGAACAAACAATGATTGGGTAATTTATAGAAATATAGAAATCTGGCTGGAGAGATAGCCTAGCAGTTAAGAGTGCCGACTGCTCTTGCAGAGGACCCGGGTTCGATCCCCAGCACCCACATGGCGGCTGAGAACCATCTGTAACTCCAATTCCAGGAGAACTCCAGTTCCAGGGGAATCCTACAGCCTCTTCTGACCTCTGCTGCATTGCACGACATGGGTGCACAAACCTACATGCAGACAGTACATCCGTACATATAGAAAATAAATAAATAAAATTAAAAAAAGAAATATAGAAATAACTTATAGCTTTAAAGATTTATAAGGAACTACAAGGGAAAGATCAGTGATGATGGGATAGCACTGGTCTTACTGTAAGCATTTGCTTGTTTGGTTATAACTTATAAGCATTAACCTTACATTTGAAAGATTAAAGGCGTGGTGGCACACATGCCTTTAATCCTAGCACTTGGGAGGCAGAGTCAGAGGCAGGCGGATCTTTGTGAGTTCAAGGCCAGCCTGGTCTACAGAGTGAGTTCCAGGACAGCTGGGGCTACAGGGAGACCCTGTCTTGAAAAGCCAAAAAAAAAAAAAAAAAAAAAAAAAGAAAAAAAAGAAAAAAAGAAAGACCAAGTTTATATCATGTAAAGAGGAAATGTAGAAATTTTAGAAATTGTCACTGTGAATAACCATAAACTAACTCTCACTTTAAGTTTTGGCTTTGATCTTCAATTCATAATCCTAGGCACACATTGTGAGGTTGCTTATATATGTTAAAAATTCTAAAGAAAAGTTCGAGTGTGAACATAAGTATCCTGGTTATTTTCTAACAAAGAAATTCAGTTGAACAGTTCAACATAAAAGCCAGTCTTTATAAAGCAGCAAAAAAAGTATCTGCTAATTCCTAAAAAATTCTCTAATACATAATTTGATTTGGGTTTCAAATAAATTAATCCCAAGTCAGTCTTTCATTTGAGTTGTTATCCACTTTATGGTAGTGAAGTGTGGCTTGTTTGCTTCTCTCTCTGAATGATTTATGCTAACTTATGAGGTCAAAGCTCCACCATGTCTGATGGGTACACATTTCTGGCTGTTGGAAAATCAAGTTGCTTGTCTTACTTTTTTTTTTTTTTTCTTTCAAGGCTGATGTTTCATTCTGGAATGATAAAACTTGAACAATCCGTGTTGACATTCTGTATTCATACCATGGGCATAAGCTGGAGATCACCATAATTGTCAGTGACAGACATTCCTTTACAAAGATAAGTTCTCACCTAATTTGTGTGAAGCAGTCCCCAAAGAATGGTCCAGTAACAGCTAACACATGTGCAATGTTGCTTTCAAAATACACACATGTGCCAAAGGCCAAAATGAAAATTGGTGGAAATAGCATCTGCAATTGGAACAACAACGAAAAAAGGATGCTTTATAAAAACCGTGAGGTGGAGACTCTGCTTTTCTGGAAGCTGTTTCAACCAATTCACTTTTAATATAGAAGTGCTACTTTATCACTTATCTTGTAAGCGGCCCTGTATTCCACCAGAGGGAATTAAGCAAAGTCAGATCATTGAAGAACACTTTAGCACACTGAAGAGAGCTAATGGGAAACCTTTTTACATCTCACAACTTCCCACACCTATTTTGAATAGCTTATTTTGTATCAATCAAGACTTGGAAAATTTATGAACAGGACTTCTCTGGGAAGGGAACGATAACCATGGCTGTGCAGTGCTCCCTTTGTGTGCTATGTGCACATTTCATTCTCACAATGGATTTAGGAGCTATCATAGTTGTTATTACTGTTTTACAGCTGTAAAAGTTAATCTGTGGCATGAGCAGGATTGGTGCTGAGTTCTGAGCACAAGCTGGCTAATCCAAACTTGCATTCTTTTTTTTTTTTTTTTTATTGGAGTTTCATTTTTTTAATTCTTTTTTTTTTATTATTTATTTATTTATTTTTGTATGTGTATGAATGTACTGTCTGCATGCAGGTCTGTGCACCCGTGTCGTGCAATGCCGCGGAGGTCAGAAGAGGGTCTCGGATTCCCCTGGAACTGGAGTTCTCCTGGAATTGGAGTTACAGACGGTTCTTAGCCGCCATGTGGGTGCTGGGGATCGAACCTGGGTCCTCTGCAAGAGCGTCGGTGCTCTTAACCGCTAGGCTATCTCTCCAGCCAAACTTGCATTCTTAAACAATGTATTATGTAAGAAACATCTATTTAATTAGATTTTATGTAGTTAAAATGCTTGACACGAGCATTCAGGTACTGTAATTTAATTTGCTCTTATTATCATTTACATGATTTCTTTATATTTTCACTGCAGACTCTGCTATCAACTCTCTCATAATGGAAATATGTGGATAATTTCTTTTTCAGTATATATAGCAGCACCGATAATCAGAACAACCCAACAGAAATCAATTCTCCTTCACTTTAAAGTATTTAGAGATTAACTGTACGGACAATGTCTTCAGCAACACACTTCCTGTTTCCCATCCATGTTTTTATGTGCTAAAAAATTGTAATTGTGTAATCGTACGAGTGATCCTCAGAGTTGTTTATTTTTAAGCAGCTCACAGCCCATTGCTTTCCTTACCCTACTATGCTTAATTCATTCTGACAGCTTTACTAAAATGTGAGACTTGCAAGTTCCCCCTTTTTCCGACGTTGCCGCAGGGAGTAGGAGGTGTGGAGACTGCCTCCTACACTCAGTGGAACTCCCTCTGACCCTATCTGCATCTGTGCTTGTAATGAAAATTCATGAGCTACCTCTTTCCTTGAAAGAGAGCTGCATCTTCCAGCTCTTCTTTGTGAATTGTAGTGAGAAGAACCTTCCAGGGAGTCTAGGGGTAAGCACACATAGACCTGCATAAGGAAGGCTAGAAGAGGTCCCCAGCTCACAGGAAGGCCAGAGCCTAATCCACAGCAGCTTTGCTAGGGCCCTGTTCAGGATCTGGCTAAACTGTCTCATTGGGAACTCAAAGAGAGCAGCCACATGTTTGTAGTCTGCCTCATTCAGCTACCTCTCAGTAAGAATTTTACCTTTTCGATATCATAATGTTAGTCCAATTTCTGTCACTATAACAAAGGCCACAGTCATTCAATGTAGAAGGACAGGAGGCTTATTCAGGTTCACAGTTTTAAATGTTTCAGCCCATTTGTTGACCCCATTGCTGTTATATCATGGCAGAGCACAGGGTGGACAAAAACTGCTCAATTCATGGCAGAAACCAAGAGAATGAAGGGAAGGGGCAGAATCCTACTTTCACCTTTGAGGCAGCTTTCCAGTCACATAAAGAAAGCCCTCCCTCCAGGTCCTACCCCTTAAAGGTTGAAACATCACCTCCCAATATTGCAGTGCTGAGGAGCAAGTCCTTCACACATCGTATTCCTTTGGAAGCATTTATGCAAACCATTGGCCCATAATTTAGGAAATATGTTTGAAAAAATGAGCTCATATTTTGGAATGAATTATCATAATTTGACATAAGTATACTCAGGAAACACTAATCCAAAGATGGAAGATTTGGCACAAAGTGAATGAAAAGTAGCTCTTTAAAATCTACTGATGAGGGATGGAGAGTGCTCAGCAATTAAGAGCACTGGATGTTTTTGCAGAGGACCTTGGTTCAGTTCTTAGCACCTACATGGGAACTAACAACCATCTGTAACTCCAGTTCCACAGTATCTGACACCCTCTTCTGACCTCTATGGGCATTGTATGACATAAGTGCACTTACATATATCCAGGCAATACTCTCATACACATAAAATAAAAGTATTAAAATACTTTTAAAAAACTAGTGATAAAATTCCAAGGCATGAATTATTGTTTGGGAAGTTGTTTAGTAAAATAAAATTCATAGAATACAAAATTACCCACTGTATAATGAACAGTTGAGAAGAATGTAGTATAAGCACAATGTTGTAAGGCTTGTATCACTGTGAAGTAAACACGCTTTTCCATTAAGTGTCCCCCCCCTCCGCTCTTCTCAAGCCCTGTGAATGTGAATGCATACTTCTTCCCCACAGATTTATCTCTACAATCAAACATACAAATGAAATCATATAAAGTGTGAACTTTCATATTTGCTTTCTTTACTATTAAGTTTTTATTTAGTATTAAGGTTTTATCTGTCTTGTGGCATGTACTATACTTTAGCCTTTTCTATTACTTAATTCCATTGCATAAGTATGAAATATTTCTCCTGTGAACTCCATAAATTCCCTCTCCATTCTTCCACTAATGAACAGTCAGGTTGTTTTGACCCTTCACCTATTGTGATTATGCCTTATAAAAATGCATGCAAGTGTATTTATTTGATGCCCATTTTCAGTTTTGATGGTTATATAAGCATAGAATTGTTAAATAATTAGGATATCTTTAGCTAAGTATTCAGAAACTAACATTTTTAAATCATCTTGTATAATTATTACTAACCCAGGTCCCAGTCAGTTTCATCATCTATTTTCTCTGTAAAATGGTTGTGTATCTCATTTCTGTGATGACTGTAGAGTCACCATTTTCTAAACCTCAGACTGTTCTGAGTATGCTCTGACTTTATTCTCCTCTTACAATGAAAATCTTCAGAACAGAAAAAAAGATGTATCAAGTAGGAAATATTGCACTAATATTTGTATTTCCTTGGTCATCCACCAAATATTTTGAAATTTCTTTGACCTGTGGTAAATATTGAGAACTCAGAAAACAGTGACTGAGAAATGGTCTTTGCCTTCCTAGACTTTTGAGTCTCAAAAGGAAATAAGTATAATGATTTTTTTAACTATTCAGATTATAATTGGATTCTAAAAATTAAAAATTGTATTACAGTCTTTTTGAATGATGACAAAGTATCTTTATTTACTTTAGAGTCATGATCACCTGTCTCTTTTTTTCTCAAGCCTGTCTCTTCTCTGATTAGGTCCAACTTTTGGTCACAAATGTATGATAGCCAGAAGAGCTATGGAGATAATTTGTGGTTTCACAGAGCTCCAATGACACACTGGGAGTCTCAATGTTAAAAGCATCATCTTGTAATTTGAGTCACCCAATGGAGCTGTATGCACACAGCCAACACTTCCATAGTCTCTCTAAACATCATCTAGCACAGTGCTTCAGTTTTTAAAACTATGAGTATTAATTTTCATTTGAGGAATAAGAAACTCTAAAATATAGAGAGAATTTTAGAATTCAGATAAGTATTTTAAAAACAGTTCTTAACTAGATAGATAATCTCCTAATCAATTTTAAAGTTAGAAAGCTTTTGTTAGCTGAATGATACAAAACATACTGTAAGAGTAGAGAATAAATATATCAAAAAAGGGTGATCCATACAAGGGTCCAGAGGGGAGGAAAAATGGGTGGTGGGACAGCCCTAGACTGAGAAATCCTGAAAACTGATTGCTACTAAGGGAGGGAGAGTATGCCTTCTTATAGTCTCCAGATGGGCATGACTAGACTCCAGTGGATGAATTTGCACTTAAGGACATCTGGGTACAAATGCATCACTGAAAAGGATCTACAACGTATGGCAGAATACATGAGATCTGGTGGGGGTTAGAAGGGCATGGATGAGGTCTAAACTTGATTTAAGAACTGCTCTAATGAAACTATAAAAACTCAATAAAGAAGAGGGATCCAAAAAATTGAAAAAAAATATGAGTTAATCCACCTCTCATGAAGCAATCATGAACTAATCAAAATAAGAGCTTTTGTCTCTGCTTCAGGTGATTGCTGCAGCAATGCCAATGACATCTGCATCCTAGTCAATGGCCAAGTGACAGTGCAGGGAAGACCAGTCTTCAAAGAATGGAATGCCATGACTGACAGCCATCACGTCCATTCACAAACTCCTAGTCTTATTTGTCATCTGTGGCCACAATTTCAAGGGAAATTTATAAAGAGTCATGTAGTTTATAACTTTAGGGCTTTAATAACAAAGAAAAAGTAAAGAAAATATATGACAAGGAGCAGCAAATTCTGCCATGGACTACTCCTGAAGCAAGAATTTTCCATTTGCATTTGCAGGATTTTTCAGTGGATAAAGATGCCTTCCCCCACATCTGACAGATGACTAAGACTCATGCCCAAGACCTGGGTGGTAGAAGGAGAAAACAGACTCTAGGAAGTTTGTCCTATGACTTCCAATCATGTACTTGATATACACATGCATACAGATACACAGATACACACATATACATCAACAATAAATAAAATGTAAAAGAATATTCCAGCTAGGCGTGGTGGCACACGCCTTTAATCCTAGCACTCAGGAGGCAGAGGCAGGAGGATCACTGTGAGTTCAAGGCCAGCCTGGGCTACATAGTGAGTTCCAGGACAGCTAGAGCTACATGGAGACTGTGGTTGTTTGAATAAGAGTGCCCCCCATAGGCTTTAAGTATTTAGAGATTTTGTCTCCAGTTGGTGGCACTGTTCTTGGAGGTCTTAGAAGGTGTGGCCGTGCTGGAGGAAGTACATTATTGGGGGCAGGCTTAGTGAGTTTAACAAGGCTTGTGGTCTTCAATCACTCTCTCTGCTTCCTGTGCTCATTGCGAGATGTAACCCTCAGCTTGCTGCTCCAGCCCCGGCCACCATGCCTCCCACCACAATGGACTCTGTTTCCCTGGAACCATCAATAGCAAGCTCAAATAAACTCTTCTTTTTATAAGTCCCCTTGCTCATGGTGGTTTATCACAGCAACGGGAAAGTGACTAATACAGAGACCCTGTCTTAAAAACAAACAAACAAGTAATATTCCATTTGCTTAAATCAGATTCCAGATAAATACAGCAATAATCTATTTTGTGAATCTAGATCTAAAATAAACTCAATATCTTTCAATAATAGAGCTAAATATTATTTAGGGTACCTGTTTAAAAATAAAGACTTTACTATTATGTTTTTGGCCAAGAAAACAGTCTATTTATTGGCTTTGGTTTTATTTCAACAATTTGAAAAAAGTATAAAGGAAATTTTATGTAAAACTAAAATTTCCTCAGTACTAAACCTTTTTCATTGTTTATTCTATAGATTGTTTCAGGAAAGGTAAATAAATGAAAATAACTGTATATCTGTCCTTCAATTAGGATCACCTCTTACTTTTGTAAAATACTAACATATTTTTATGTACTTGTAAATAAATTATTTAAATTATTAATGTAAAAGCAGTTTGGGCAGACAAAATCTGTTTCTTTAAGAAATCTTCCATAAAGATACATTTTACACTTGAAGTTAAACTTTTCAATAATTTATTCCCACTCCAGGCTGTCTGAGATTCTAAATTGCTCAAATTACTGCTTGGGTGCTTGGCTGACCTCATACTGGGGTACACCTGGTGGCAATTGTTTATATATAGAACACTGTCCTGATCAATCTCTGACACTTACTACTGACTTCCTGCTGCTCAAAAATGTGCACTCTAATAGCATTTGTGTGTTTTCTTTTCCCTCAAGGTTTCAGATTCCTTTTCTACAAGAATATGGCAAATTAGAATGAACATTAGAGATATCAAATAGAACTAGCCTGGGCAATTTGGTTGTATTATATGAATCTAACTGGTATTTGATAATACAAATGTTTTTTCTACCCATAAAGATACAACTTTATAGGTATAGTTGTATACAGAGAACTCCTTAGGCATCCTTTTTTGTACATTTCAAACTTTTTAAAAATTACAATTACACTAACCCCTAATATGCTACATATTTCAAAAGTTCAGCTAAAAATACATTTTACATTTAAAGGAACAAAATTTTATAATACAAAAAATTTGCTTAAAATTTTTGACAGAATCATAAATTTAAAAATATGACACAATAGAGAATGAATTCTCCAGATGTTTGATACTCCTGTTAAATGACCACTATAATATTTCTAATAGTAAGGTGTTTAAATAATATGAATTAGCAGTGAGGTGTATGGAACTATTAATTATGTTTTTAAAAAGAAATAGATAATGAAGTATAATCCATGTCAAACACGAATCTGCTTAAACAAATACATTTCAGGAAGGATTTGTGTGCTGGAGATTGGAAATTGTTTGGTTTATGTTTTCCTTTTTAATTTTTTCAAAGCTACTAGGAGTCTTTTCTGGCCCTGAGGCAGAAAGAAACAAACAGGAAACTTCCTGGTCTCCAGGCTGTGACACTGATGAGTTAAATAAACATGGAGAATATGGACATGTGTTAAAACAAACAAGTCTTTGAATTCTGTTTGAGTTGTGTCTTAATCTCATTTGAGACATTTGCAGTTTCTATTTTACCTTCTGCATCACTCCTACATCTGTCTGTTTCTCTTTTTTTAAATTTTTTTTTTATTAATTTTATTTATTTATGTACGTGTATGAATGTACTGTCTGCCTGCAAGTCTGTGCACCCGTGTCGTGCAATGCCGCAGAGGGTCTCGGATTCCCCTGGAACTGGAGTTCTCCTGGAATTGGAGTTTCAGAAGGTTCTCAGCCGCCATGTGGGTGCTGGGGATCGAACCCGGGTCCTCTGCAAGAGCGGTCGGCGCTCTTAACCGCTAGGCCATCTCTCCAGCCTGTCCGTTTCTCTTTAACAGTTGTGTCCACCCATTCCACACTAAGTTCCCCTGCTGATTGAACATTATCAACTCCTGTTTCAGCTCCCATGAAGTTACGAGGCCCCACAAAGATTTCTCAGCCGTTAGTCCTTCTCTGAAAAGGAAAAGAGACTTTTATCTGAAATTTAAGCTTTTCATATTAAACTCTTATTTAACCCACTTTAAGTTTCTTTATCCCCAGTGTCCTTTCCTTTCAGCATGTTCTACAAGGTCTTTGCAGCTCTGACCTTGTTTTCTTGGAACTTCTACAAAGACGTGTTCCTATATTCTCTGATGTCTAGCAACCATTGCAATTCCACAGGTTCCCTTTCTCACTAGATGGTTTATTTCTCATTCTGGATATGAAATGGTCTACCAATTTCTCTCCTTTAGCTAGTTATGAACCATCATACCATATATCCAGGACAATGACCTTCAGTTGCCAGTTAGTGTAGAGCAAGGAAGGCTAAAGACTACACACTACAGAATGTTAAGGCTGATCTCTTGTTGCAGTGTGTTTTTCATTCCCTCTCAGAAAGCAAAAGAAAAGTGAAATTTCCTAAAAGAGCTTCCATGTCGATGAACATCAGGTTAATGATGGCAGAGAAACTTGACGTAATAACCCTTGCAATTGGTGATGATTATCTTTACTTCCTATATCTCTGTATTCATGCTTTGAATCATAAGAGGTATGAAGATTTCAGCCAGTTCCTCAGGCATGCATTAATTTACACAGCAATTCGTTCACAAATGCTTACTGGGGCTTATCATGTCCCAGGAACCTAGCCATGAACTCTTATGACCCTATGTTCATGATGATCCTTCCTCTTTTAATGCACTTTCTCTCTTTCCTTCGCTATCATTTCAATGTCTTTAATTCCTTAGTGAGCTCCTATGCTTTTTTTTTTCAAGGCCCAGATGAAATGTGACCTCTTATCAGAAGCTTCCCTGAACTCCTTTGGGCTGAATTAATTGCGCCTTTATCTATGTACCCAAAGGAGTTAGTTCATACATTTGTAAGAGCACTTATCACATTGCATTAGAACTATTTGCATATCTGTGTCTTTTCTGGACTTATTTCCTTGATGGCAGAGACCACATTTTACTCATTTATAACTATCTCCTCAAAGTTACACCTATGTTTCTTTCATGGGGCTTGGTATGTAACAGTTACTATTAAATATTACTTGTTTAAATGTTTAAAATTTCTCAAGCACCTGTAGACACTGCCATTGGGAGTGAGAGGCAAAAAAATCATAGGATCTACTTTACTGTCTTTTCAGGATGATCATTTAGAAATCTTTATGGTACTGCTGCTTTGGGGAAGTTCTGCTATAGCCAAACTTCCCAATGCATGGAAAATGCTAAGATAACAGAAAAATAGCAATGTTGTAAAACTCAGGGCAATGAGAGATCTGAGAAGCAAGTGGGAATGTAATTATCCTTGGAAGTTAGGATAGGCCACTGAGGAAAGATGAAGAAATAGCACAAGAGTGCAAGCACATATTACTGTATTACTCACTTTTCTGTTGTGATAAAATGACCATGACCAAGGGAACTTATAAAAGAAAGTTTATTTGAGCTTATGATTGACAGTTCAAGGGAATTAGAGTTCATCATGGTGGAGAGGCATGGTGTCAGGAGCTGGAGCAGAAAGCCAAAGTTCACATCTTCCAGTGAGCACAGGAAGCAGAGAGAGCAACTGGAGACTGGCAAGGCATTTTGAACTCTCCAAACCTGTCCCCAGTGATGTACTTCCTCCAGCATGGCCACACCTTCTAAGACCTCCCAAAATAACACCTCCACCTGGGCACAAAATATCCAAATACTTGGGAGCATATGGGGGACACTCTCATTCAACCCCCCACAATCTACTCCCTGGCCCCCATAAGATCATGACCATATAAAATGCAAAATGCACTTAATCAAACCTTAAAAGTCCCCATAGTCTTTACCAATCTCAATACTATTTAAACGTCTACAGTCCAAAGTCTCTTCTAAGACTCAGGCCTATCTTTTAACTGTAAGCTCCTGTAAAATCAAAAGACAAATTGCATACTCCCAACGTACAGTGGAACTGAATACACATTCCCATTCTTTTTTTTTTTTTTTTAACTTGGGAAACAAAGTTTATTTTTGAGTTAAATCATCCTATAGGTGAAAGAGATTGCTACCAGGTGATACTATATGACAGCAAAATTATAGAGAACATTTGTTTATACCAATCCCAGAGTAATTGTTATACAGATTTTAGTTAAAGCTAATGTGGACAACAGCAATTTATATCACCAATTAACTCAGATGCATTTTTTAACCGTTTTTATCAGCCTTCAAACCAATGTTGTCCAAGACAATGCACATTATTTACTACTAAGTCCAAAACACCAGTATCCTGTAGACAGAGTCTGGGCAAAACTGGATACTTGTTGAACTCACGTCAATTAAACATGCACCAATCATGAGATGGCCTAGTGGTTAAGGCGCGACCAATCTTACAGAGGACCGGTTCGATCCCCAGTACCCCCATGGCCGCCGAAACCGTCTGAAATCCAATTCCGAGAAACTCCAGTTCCAGGGGAATCCATCCAGACCCTCTTCTGACCTCCGCGGCATTGCACGACACGGGTGCACAAACCTGCATAAAAAAAAACAAAACAGAAATAAATAAAAAATTTTTAAAAAAACATGCACCAATCGAATAACACCCGTGTCCTCTCCACCCCTCCCACCCCTCCCGAGTCACCATTTCAGTCAGCCTTCTGATGCAATCTTTCTGTTGTTGTTCTTTTAATATGCATCCCTCTCCACAAGAAATATTTATAACTGGGTTATTGATACTAGCGTCCACATATGAGAGATACCATTTGTCGTTTGTTTCCCATTCTTAAAGGGAAGAATAAATGCATAATGAGGAAATACCGACTAAAACAAGACTGAAAACCACCAGGGCAAACACCAAGTCCAGTAGCTCCACATGGAGCTTCTGGGACTTTACTTCCAAATGGCTTAGATGGCTCAGCTCTTCCAGCTTTGCGTGCAACATATATCTGTTTCTTAGTCTGGTACCACTCCCTATATGCAGCCCTCCTTGGCAAATATCTCACAGCTCTGGCCTCTCAAATGTCTTCTTGGGGGCTCCATTGCCAACCAGGTTTCACCTTCACAGCTTCACACAATGGCCTATCAAGGCTTTCTTTATGCAGGGATGCCCCTGCTGCACTCTGGCTGGCCTCATCAGATCTCTGAAACCCTGAAACTGTGGAGGAAAAACTGATGACCCCTTCATTTTTGCATCTTTCATGCCTCTAATGCACAACCCCTTGAATAAAACTGCAGAGTTTCGCTGCAAGTTTGGGATGGACCATGGCTGACTTCAACCACATTCACAGCTTTTCTCTGCACTGGACTTGTTGGAGTAGGAAACACCTTTAGTATTTTCTTTTCAAAAGTTGGAGGCTTAGCTGGGTGTGGTCTTCCCTGAAGGTACTCTTTCCATTGTTTACTTGAAAATATCTAGGCCTCTCCTTAATCACTTTATTTTTTTTTTATTTTTTATTTATTTCTGTATGTGTATCAATGCACTGTCTGCATGCAGGTCTGTGCACCCGTGTCGTGCAATGCCGCAGAGGTCAGAAGAGGGTGTCGGATTCCCCTGGAACTGGAGTTCTCCTGGAATTGGAGTTTCAGACGGTTCTCGGCCGCCATGTGGGTGCTGGGGATCGAACACAGATCCTCTGTAAGAGCGGTCGGCGCTCTTAACCGCTAGGCCATCTCTCCAGCCCCCTTAATCACTTTAATCTCCTTATCAAATGGATCCTCTCCATCAAGACATGCCTTGGCTTCACCATTAATCTTCCTAGTGCACTTTTCCAATCCAAACTGTACATTCTGCATTTCTTTCTGCCCCATTTGTTCTTTTTCACTGTAGATCTATATAATATTCACCATTAATAGCCATGCCACCATTTCTACATCAGGCTGTCTTGAAATATCCAAAGAAATTAGTCTATTGCTTTTCAGCTTAGCCTCGGGCAAGCATTTGGGCTATGGGCAAATTCAAGCCAAACTCTTTTCCTTAATAACTCAATTGCTGTTTAAGTCCTTATTTTCATCTGGAACTACATTTTTCTTAGCACCACTTTCTTTCCAGCCTCTATTAGAATGGCCAGTTAACATATACTTACCACAGTCAACAGCTTTTTTAGTCCAAGCAAAGGTCTTCCATATTTCTCTAAGCATCCACATGGTCAGGTTCTTCACAGTCAACACCCTACTCTTGGTAGCAACTACTATATTAGTCACTTTTCTGTTGCTGTGATAGAACCATCATGAAAAAGGGAACTTATAAAATGAAGCATTAATTTGAATTTATTGTTGAAGGTTCCAGGAAATTAGAGTCCATCATGGCAGGGAGGCATGGTGGCCAGAGCTGGAGTAGAAAGCTGAGGTTCACATCTTTAAGCAGGCACAGGAAGCAGAGAGAGTGACTGGAGACTGGCAAGGCTTTTTGGACTCTCTAAACCCATCCCCAGTGTTGTGCTTCTTCCAGCATGGTCATGCGTTCTAACACCTCCCAAAGCAGTGCCACCAACTAGGGACAAAATATCCAAATACTGGGAGCCTATGGGGGACATTCTCCTTCTTCAAACTACCACACTGTTTTTCCAAAGGACCTGGGTTTGATTCCCAGCGCCCACATGGGGGTTCACAAATGTCCATAACTCCAGTTCCAGGGCACCTGACACCTTCTTCTGGCCTCTGTGGGCATTGAACAGAAGTGGTGCACTTAAAAACATGTAGGAAAAACACACATACATATAAAATAAAAGTAATAAAATGTTAAATAAAAAAAGGAAATGACTCCAACCTAACCTAGAACCTTCCAGACTTCTCAAATAAGTTTTGGATAAGAGCATGTTAATGATGATTTTTAGGTTGGTTAAAGAAGGCAGTGTGGTTATACTCTGGGCCACAAATAACACCATGCTCCTGTTTCAGTGCAGAACTGGGTATATATACTTGTTGATGGGGGAGAATAGATAGTAATGTCTTTACGCATTGGATGGGCAAAGGGAATAAAATGAGGCAGCCAGGAAGCAGTAGCTTCTGTTTTATTTGTTTGCTTGTTTGTTTTCCTATGAAGGACAATCACAGGACAACTAAATTTTACTCCCCATTCACTCCATTACTTCATTTTTTTGCCTTTTATTTTTTTCTTCTTTATTTTTTTCATTTTTTAACAATAAGTAATAATTTATGAGTACAAGCATCCTTCATGTAAAACCAATTTGCAAGCAGTTGTACCCAAACCCATACAGCCCAAGGCTCCCACCATCCAGCTAGAGGGGCTTGTATGTACAATCAAGTTGATCAAATAAGTGTCCAGTCTATATTGCTGTAGTTTCACCATTCACCCCAATTGCAGCCCTTACATTCTATTGTCATATACCTTTTTTAAATTTTTTATGTATGAATGTAATGTCTGCATTTACCTTGTTGGTGGAAATGTTGACCCTAGAGTCAAAAGCAAATCAAGATGGATTTCATCCAATGTACCCTATCTTGATTGTGGCCTGATAAAAGGCTTAGAACTCAGTTGCCCTGGAAGGAGGTGGTTACTTTGTGAATAGTGTTTTCAGGTGAGTAGGACCAGAAGATAGACCTGCTTGATGACTGGAGGGGCAGGCATAATGAAAGATTGTTTGGACTCTAAACAAGAAAAAATATTGTCTTCTTTAAGGAGAGAGAAAAGAATGAAGCTCTTGAATAGATCAGCTAGCTTTACCTAAGGATTTAGCTAGATACAGAAATATGATCTTAATCTGAAAATCTCCAGCAAAGTAGCAGATGTTGGTAAGGGATACAATGACTGCAAATGCCTGGCCAGTTTCCTTACGCAGAAGTTTGTGTATTTAACAAGGAAGCAAAGGAGGAAAGAATTTTGACTGGTTTATGTATCACATTGCATGAACTCAATGCCCCACACTCTCCTAACAGATACACTGTACATGAAAATCTCTACTCAAAATGTGTGATTCTACCACCATCTCGTGTAAAATCCTTTCAAGCCTCTTTAACTTCTTTTGACTATAGAAAAATGAGGCTTCCCTTCCAGCAAAATGTCCATCCTCACTCCTTGATAGATGGTAGTGGGGAAGGGGGAGGGTTTGTAGATGGAATTTAACCAAAGGTCTTGAGATAGAATGATCATCTGCGTTTTCTGTTTAGATACAATGCAATTACAATGGTGCTTACAAATGAGAGATAAGGCAGCAACAGTAAAATGCAGTACAATATCATGTGAAAAGCCTCAGTTTTACATGAGATGGTGGTGGAATCACACAGTAATGTTGAATATATAGACAAATATCAGAGCAATTTAAGAGAGATTGTGTTCTTTACATATGAATGAAAATATCGAATTTAATAAACAACTCTTCTTTATTAGCTATTTTCATCTCAAAGAAAGAATATCATTGTTCTATAACTTATAAGTACATTTAAGACCCCAGACTATATTTCAGAGTCTAGTTTCAATGGGAGCCAGGATAAGAAGCTCAAATGCAAGCCTGCTTGCTTCTGGAGGCTTCAGAGAGGGGACGTTTACCTCTGAGCACAAAGCAGATCTATTCTCCATTCTAATAGGCGTGGTGGCCACAATATTTTACTCATTTTCAACTGTAATAAGCTTTTGAGTAACTGAAGCTACAAGGTTTGTGTTTCTCATCCTATTTGTTTCAGTCTGTGGGCACTATGATGGAGTAAGGAGTAAAAGTGTTCACAGGAGACTTTCAATATTGGTTTCTCCACAACTGCACTTTTTGAAAAATAATCTCTTTTTCCTAAAAATAAAAGTGAAATGTTTACAAGGACCTAAGGAACTAATTTTTTCCCCACCTCAACCAATTTATAGGATTGAGCTGAGTGCTCAGGAAGCAGGGGGTAAGGCAACACTTCCTCTAGGAGATTTAACAAGCATTTGCCAATGGAAAATATTTTTGTACATTTTCCCCTCTTGAATGGTTTATTGAAAAGCCCATTGAGTTGAATATATAAATGCTTATGGTAAAGTGTTTTTGTTACTACTTATATTATACTTCTGAAAATTTCACAGTTATATTTAACTCTTTCTATGACATGAAATTTAATACTGTACATTTCTTGTTTGAAATGTAATACTATATGCACTTCTTTAATATATCACCTTAATTTCTGAAAATGAACATACCTAGGTCTGGAGATAACACTGGTTTGAACTTATCTTCCATATAATGGCTATACTTTCATTCACCTTTAATTTAATTTAAAAATTTTTGTGAATGAGTGTTTTGCCTGTGTATATGTAAGTGCACTACATCTGTGCAGTGTGCACAGAGGCCAAAAGAGAATGCCAGACCTCCTGAAATTGGCACTTGTTAGCCACCATGTTGGTGCTGGGAACTGACCTGGATCCTTTAGAAGAGCAGTAAGTGCTCTTAACCACTGGGCCATCTCTCCAGCAACATCATGGTAAAATTTTAAAACTGAGTGCCTGGGTTAATTCTAGAACATTATCAGCCCAGGGCTTGCATCATCTATGCTGCAGTTTGCCTTGATAATCTGTTAAAAAATCTACCAAATATTCTGGACAATCCAGGGATACATAGGGCCCAAACAGGCCTGGTTCTTATCAAATCTTACTTGTAATGGGAGCAATCCAGAGGCAGAGGCAGGATGAGCCCAAGTTTGAGGCTTGTCTGGGCTGCATAGTAAGACCCCAGGAGGAAAAACAAAATGAAATAAGACAAAACAGAACAAAACAAGTCCACGTTCCCCAAACCTTTAAGGCTACATGTCGTTCTATACTCCTTTTCCTACTTACATTATTGGAACCTCCCCATACATCTCAACAATTCCTGAGCCTCCAAGCTGCATTTGGCTTGAGTCTCAATGTGTTACTAGTCTAAACTCTTCAGTGTTCACACTGAAGCTGAACCAAATCATTTTAGAGTCTCCTTTGTAATTCCTATATTCCTAATCACATATCTGTTCTTTTCTACAAAGTATGACTATTTAATTTCTTTTTGGTATATGACTGCAATTGGTTTAGAAATAACACTAGGATGAAATTCCTAGTGCCATTAGAAAGCATGATGTATTGGTGATGCTCACCATATAGATGTCAGATGCTGGGTACCCTAGGAGGGAAAAGAATATTTACCAATTCTTCAAAGCTTCAGTCTAGTTGAGAAGAATGAAACAATGGATTTGTTTCCCAAAATAAAATGGATTTCTTAGCCTTGTACTCCCTTGAGTTGATAATTTTTACTAAAAACTACAGTTTAATGTATTGTGATGTGGGAAGCTAAGAACACGCAGCTTTTCATTGTATCTTATTCATTGATTTTTTTCAAGATATGTGTTATGTGTTTTACATTAAACAAAGCTAGGTAGAGGCATTAACATTATTTTGGTGAGTGAAGATTTAAAATTTTCCTACATAACAATGTAATGAAATACTGGGGAATGTTTATTTCATTGTGATTTATGGCCAAGAAATAAGACACAGAAAAGTAAATCTTTTATTTTATATTATTTTTTGGTCTTTTCGAGACAGGGTCTCCCTGTAGCCCCAGCTGTCCTGGAATTCGCTGTGTAGACCAGGCTGGCCTTGAACTCACAAAGATCCGCCTGCCTCTGCCTCCCAAGTGCTAGGATTAAAGGTGTGCGCCACCACGCCCTGCAGAAAAGTAAATCTTTTAAACCACTAGCTTCAATCAATAATTATTACCAATTACTGATACTTAGTTGCAAGATAAATTTTAAATAGCCAAGCAGAGCAATTAGAGAAATATTATTTTGCAAATGTGGAGTTGATAACACTAATGAATTTCTAACATGTTTTTTAATGTCAGTAACTGAAAAGAAGGATGAACAAATATGTATAAATAATTAGAGGAAGAGAATTAAAGAAAAAAAAATGAGAACAAATTCCTCAGGGTTTAAGATCCATTAAAGAGAGCCATTGTTATCTCTGTAATGTTAAGGCAGACAGGGTCTGCTACTATTATAGAACTGGTGGTGGTTCTTTTAGAGTTAGGATTTATGTATTAGTAAATGAGCTATTTCTTTGGAAGCTGGTACACCCTACTTTATTTTAACAGTGTTTTCTACTGGTGCAAAGTTATTTTTCATTATAACGTTTGAGCTCTTCTGTTTTGGCATTCCTAACAGGAATGTTTCCTAAGTGGGGGTCCCGAGAGGACGAGTTCAGCTGAGATGTCCAAGTACAGTTTCACATGTGAAGCATAGCTACTGAATTCCTCCTGGATTTGCCTATTGTTGCAGAGACAGACTTTGTAATTACCAAGGGATTATAGCAGAATAAGAAAGGGCCTAAAAGCAGCCTAAAAGCAAATCAAGAATGTATTCAACACAAACTTGGGAAGTGTCACCAGGGTAGTGCGGCAGAAGTATCTGTAAATGTTAAGGGTTCAAGTAGAAGAGCCTGCTTGAAACTCCTAATTAAAGAAGTAAAAACTGCTTTTAAAGAGTGTCAAGGACTGTCATTTGTATTCTCCACCAAGAAAGGGTCTTCTGAGGGTTGTAAATGAGGTTATTGGCACTGCCCAAATACCCTGGGTTTGTCCTTTTCTTATACTTGGAAAGTAGTGAAAATGGAGCTTAATGGTACATAAATAAAAATAATTAAATAGAAGACAATGGTAGTGGTGCATTACCTGAATTAATATACAAGATTAAGAGGCCAATAACCCAGAAACTACTTCATTCTTTTGATGTCTCATAGAAATTAGACTACTTCTGAGTCAGAGAAAACATAGCTTTCACTCTACCATTTTGATTTCAAACTTAAAAACAAATCATTTTTTAGGAATTATGTTTCTGGTGTTCTCTTTAACATATGGTTTTAACACATGTTCTAATTGAAACAAGCCAGATTATCAGCTACAGCACTTCTGGGTATGTCTTTTTTAATTTAAGTTTATAAATGGATGTATTTTTCTTATTGATTTCATAACTCAAACCAGAATGAGTGATTAATTTACATGTGTTAATTTTTATGTCCTCAGGTTATCTCTTTACTTGCAGAAATTTTGACAAATGTGTGGAGCAATGAGCCATATAACACTGAGAGCCCATAATGATTTTTCAAAGCTGTTTCAGACTGGGTTGATTTGGTAGAAAGAAAAGAGTAGATTGAACTCAGAGGAGAGAAACACGCAGTGATACTTTCATTTGTGACTATTTTTTTTCTTTTAAAGAAAAAAAAACATGTCACGTGGCTTTCTAAGATACATATTTTAAGGGCTGGAGAGATGGCCTAACGGTTAAGAGCGCCGACTGCTCTTGCAGAGGACCAGGGCTCGATCCCTAGCACCCACATGGTGGCTCAAAACCATCTTTAGTTCCAGTTCCAGGGGAATCAGACACCCTCTTCTGACCTCAGTGACACAGGTGCACAAACCTACATGCAGACAGTACATTCATACACATACAAAAATAAATAAAATTTTAAAAAGATATATATTTTACTTGACATTTGATTAATATACATTTGATGATAAAATCAGAAAAAGTTCATTAATTTTATTCATTTATTTTCATTATATGTGTAAGAGTGCTTTGCTTGGATGTATGTAAGGTCAGAAGAAGGAGTGAGAACCTTTGGAACTGGAGATACAAGGGTTGTTATCCACCATGTGGGTGCTGGGAATCAAATCTGGGTCCTCTGCAAGAGCAGCCAGTGATCTCAACTACTGAGCCATCTCTTGAGCCTCTACTTTTTACCAGTCATTATTGTGCTTGAACTCGTGCATGAATCAGGTTTCTCATTGTTCCTTTGCCATTTCTGAATCCTTTCCCTCATTTCTTCTGGAAATGCACTCTACTTTCTTACTGCATCCCAAACTCACAATCTGTAACATCCCATCTTTCCTAGTACTGAAGAGCACGATTTCCCCATTTTTGACCAGTCTGAAAAAGCCATTTTCTTTTACCAATTATGTGTCACCCAAGCAGAAATATCCTGCCACTGGTCACTGGCTCACATACATAAACCTGTCTTCTATTCTAGGAAGAGCAAAATCTATGTTTCGATATTGTTGATACTCTCTACTACAGCATCTTGCTATCGTATACACTGGAATTATACATGTCACTTTAAATTTTCTCATGGTCACAATATCTTTAAGAAAAAGAATGCTACTTAATTCAACATATGTAAAATAGTATTTCAATATGTTTTCAGTGTACATTTTATTAACAAGGTATTTTCTATTCTGTTATTGTTTTGTTTGTTTTTAGAGACAGGGTCTCAACTGTACCCCAGGCTGGTCTTTCTTGCAAGCTGTTGCCTTTGTCTCCCAAGTATTGAGATTATAGGCATGAGCCACCATACCCAGCTGAGCTGTCTTTTATAAACTCTTCAGAATTTGCTGTGTATATTATATTCATAGCACACATCAATTCTCAATTAGCCACAGTTCAAATGCTCAGCAACTGAATACCTAATACTCTCTTGGACAGCATAGTTCTAGATCATCGCTCTTTAAATTAATGTTTCTAGATAATGTAGAAAAGATATTTTATTAGTACTTCCTGATGCCACATATAAAATAATAATGCATTTACTTAAGCCATCTAAATATTTGTTGTAATAAAACTCTCCTCCTTCGTCAGAGCTATGCTGAGATTAGTCTCTATGTGCATGTCTTAAATGTGGCTTTATATTATTTACAATTTTAGAGATGCACGCTTACATATTTAAGAGTATTTCTTAATGTTAAAGAGGGTTTTTTAAATGTTAATGTGCCATTGGAAACTATCAATTTTATGTTTCTAATATTGGGATCGAGGTCAATTTTAAATGAGTGTGAACATCAGACCTTGGACTATATGACAGGGCATAGCTCTACCTCAAAACCATAGCAAATGAACAAGTGTTAGGAAAAACAGGCACAGGGCACAATGTCAACAAGAGACATGGGACAATGAGTTTATAAAGATGACATGCAGCCAAGCCACAGCCCTACCATTAATTTATACCTGTGGCCCAATTACTTAAAAGTGTCTTTCTTGGCAAACAGAGGCTGAGATTCCCAAGGCTGCTACAGGGTCAAGTCTGATCAGATATACAGATGTAATTTACAAAGAAACCATTAGACAAGGGAAAGCTGCTATTACCATACTTAGATACTACTACTATTCCTAGAGCTGATCATTAGATCTTGAATGACTAAAGATACTAGTCTTATTTTTGAGGGACATATTTTTTACTTCTCCAAGCTTAAAAGGAAAATTATTCACTTTCAACACACTATCATAGGCAGATTTAATGCCACATCACAAGTGTATGAACATTTATTAGCTAGAAAAGCAAAGATGAATAGTATAGTCAAATTACAGAGATTGCATATTAAAACCCTGATGTCATGTGATAGTTCATGCTTCCACTCCCAATATTGAAGAGGCTAGGGCAGGAAGATTAACTGGAGTTCTAGGCCACCTTGGGATATGAGGTGAATGCCAGGCCACCTGCCCTGCAATGTAAAGCTCTATGTTAAAACAACAAAGGCAGGAAGGGAGGGAAGGAGGGAGGGAAGGAGGGAAGGAGAGAGAGAGATTACATATTAATTAGTAAGTTATAATGTAGAACTTTTACAATGAAAATGTCATCCAGATTCTTAGTAAAAACTTTTACTAAGAACTTAGTAAAGTTATTTTAAAAGCTCTGTTCAGACATTACCAACAGCAGTATTTCCATTTTTTTCAGAAAAATAAACTTGTCAAAATTTTATTTGGAAAGTTTACAGCATTATTAATAACTGCACTGTTTGGCAGGAAGACATCGTGATTAAAAATAATTTCTAAATGGTATTTCTAATTTATTCCCATCCAAAGACCGGTCCTGAATTAAGTATGGCTTCAACTTCAAAATGAAGCAGGGTTTTGGACCTCTTCATTCTGTTATTCAAGTTAAGCAAATTGTTTTCCATTGGAAGACATCCACAAGCAATGGAATGGGAAGAATTTTGGGTCTTTTGGCTGTCGCCTGAATGCAGCTGCTGGGAGCACATTCTATCTGAGCTCTGCAGTCACTACTGCCTCCTCCTTGCTCCTGAGTGCAATAGGCCATGGCCTATAAAGCACTAAATGGTTAGGGCCTTCACCGCTTAGAGATCTGCTCTCCTATCGGCAACTTTGAGGCCATTGAGATCAGCTGGAAGGCCGCTGTTTGTATTTCCTAGTATCCATCTCCAGAGATTCAGAGGATGGGTATGGGCAAGGAAGGTCCTGGTTTGAGAAATGCCTTCCCTTCAGTAATCGACAAAGTCAGAAACTGGGGATCTTCAGGAATGGCAGAAAGCACTTTTCAACAGAGTTGAAAAGCATGGAATTTCTACTTTTTTTGAAAAGAGAAATGCATTCAGTGAATCCTTCCTCAGCTTCATTAAAACCTTCCAATGAAACAATGTAGAGATTTTCCTCCCTTGCTTTCAAGATTTCAGGGCTTTCTGATGCCACCCTAGTTCCTTCCTGCTTGGACATCTTTTTTTTTTTTTTTTTTTTTTTTTTTTTNAAAAAAAAAAAAAGAAAAAACTAGTCTGAATAAGAGGCTCCCAAACCACCTCATACTTACTCATGTACCTGCTACTCTCCTCAAAGCACCAACAAGCAAAGAAGCGACAATATAGAGTCCACCATATCACTCTCTCATTACCCAACTCCCTAAAAATCAAAGAACCAGAGTCTGAGATCTGATAATTCCAACTATAAGATACATCACAGAAACAGTACTGAACCAACAGTACTGAGCCTCCGACATTTCTATTACCAGAGTGGTCAACATCCTCTAAAAATATACAAAGCTAGACTAGGCTTATAACGCTTCTGAGCACACATAATATTCAAAACTCAGTAACATTCTACTTCCTTAACATTTGGGAAAGCACTGATAAGACAAGATCTCCAAAGGAACTATATTTATCAGGGGTAAAGTCTCACTTATCTAGGGTCAGTTCACAAGGAAATCTATCACTAGCCCCTGTGAGAGTCCTCCAGTTTCTGCCTACCACACAGAAGCTCTCTAAAAGCTTTTAAGGGTTGCTGAAGGAATACCGACTCTCAAGCACTTATGCTTTATATCTGGTCAGTCATTGGGCAATAAATATCAGACACAGGGGCCTTGAAACGAAATATATCTGACCCTATAGAAAGAAAAAGAAAAAAAATGTGTGTGTATATATGTGTGTGTGTGTGTGTGTGTGTGTTTTGTAGAGCTATTAGACACTATTATATTGATGCACTAAGAGCTAAGTAATTTCAACCTATAACAATGCTTATAAAAGAAATTTGGGGTTAACATCCAATTTGCTCTAGAAATCACCATATAATTCCTTTAAATAGCAAGTTCTTTAGTGCAGCTGAAGTGTGATTCAATTATTATAAAATCCATTTAGAAAGACTTATTCAGGAACATAAGTAAAATATACTCTCATTAACCATTGATGGAGATGGCAAAAGACATGCCTTCCCCTGCACCTGAGGCCCTTCAGTAGCCTTTGGGCACCATGCCTAAGTGTTGAGCCATGAACAGGTTGTGGATGGCTTCAGCACAGTTGACGTTAGTACACCTTTTCTGTGTTAAAGCACTAGATTTGCAGAGAAAATTATCTGCTCTAAAATGTATAAAAATGGCCTAAGTTACTATCCAGAGAAAAGATAAATTAATAAAGATATTCATCTAAACCAGGAATTATATGAAAAATATTTCTTCCTACATGCTCTATTCCTAGCAGCAAAAGATTAGAGTCTGTCAAGGAGCCTGTCCCATGTCGCACTTACACACCGCTGCGTGGGGCTCTCATATTGTGCCTGGTGATAGAGATTTAAACAGGAATCTCCAAATATGGTCTCTACACATAATGTTTTCAAAATGCTCTCCAAAATATCTGTCACAATGAGACATGTTATCAACCACATACCACTGCATTTTTCAAAAGTAGTTAATTTTAGTGACCATGACAAAGTGACCCTATTTTCAAGGCTGAAAAAGCATATCTCCTAGAGACTCCACCTTGAGAGCAAGCTCATAAAGATTAGTTTATTGCAATATGAATGGCCCAAAAATAACCAGGAAATTAATAATTATTTAAATAATATCATTACCTATGTCTGTAAGTTTCCGACTTCTTCCCAACACACAATGACTTTTTAGTCACCCCCTCTTACCTCTTTTCCTGCTTCGGGTCCTGAATTCTTTGAAGGTTCCCAAGTCTGAGGCTATTTATTTTCTTGATGCTTTTTCCTGATCTCTGTTAGTAAGCTATAAATAATGACTCATCCTGGTTTAATGATTCCCCCCAAAGTGGAGTGGTTCATGCTTCCAAGGTCTAGATAATATTTAATTATTAAATATTATTATTATTTGGGGTGGAGAGATGGCTCAACACTTAAGAGCACTGACTGCTCTTGCCGAGGACCTGGGTTTGATTCCCAGCACCCACATGGAGGCTAAGAACCATCTTTAACTCCAGTTCCAGGGGAATCCAACACCCTCTTCTGACCTCCACAGCATTGCATGACACAGGTGCACCTACTTACATGCAGACAGTACACTCATACACATAAAATAATAAATAAAATATTTAAAAAAGCATTATTATTAATTTAATAATGCTATTACATAATATTATTTTAGTAACATTATTAAACAATAATATTATTAATATTATTAAATAATATTATTATTAATTTAGCATTACTACCACTATTACTAGCAATATAATCATCATTGTTAGCAGCAATTTTAAAAACTATATGCTGTGAAAGAAAAAACATAAATGACAGACTCAATTTTTGGCCCTAAAGAGCTTCTAATATCCAAATAGTCACTGCTCATTGTGTTTGATTGATTTACAGTCCTTAATGTAAGGGAATTTAAAATTATAATTAAGGTTTAGAAAAGGTCTCATTTTTAGACAAGTAATATTACATGACATTTTGTCATTCAGCTTGGGATTTGAGGGAAGTTTATAAATATTACCTTGATAAACTTCATAAAATCCCTCTCAGTTTGTAGGTATAAAACTCATTCACAAATAGCTAATAAAGAAAAACAATCCACGTCAATATTAAGTGATCTTCCTCAAGTCAGAACTGATTCTTTTACTCGGCCATTTTACTAAGAATAATAGCCAAATCCACTACAATACAATACTATATGGCATGGCATTCTTCTCAGCATGAAAAGATAAAATAGATTAGGTTCCAAGAAGCCTATCTTCCAGGCTAACAAAACTTAAAGCACAATCCTGTAGCCATGAGTTATTTTATCACAGTGGTCTTTCTACTCTTATATGAAGGTGTACCAAGGGAATATTCAAGAGAATTCTATAGCTCTGAATGGTGAAAGCTCAGCAAAACTATATTTGAGAATGAAGTTTTTTTTTATAATTCTTAGATTGATGAAAAAGTAACACTCTAATGTCACTTTTTCTATATAAAGGTTATCTAACAGGTGGTTATTTTATTTTTGGATTGAATTTTATTGTCAGGCAATTTGAAGTCAACCCGTCTTGTATTATGGCACACATTTTTTGATCTTTTTGAGACAGGGTCTCCCTGTACCCTCAGCTGTCCTGTAACTCACTCTGTAGACCAGGCTGGCCTTGAACTCTCAGAGATCCTCTGCCTCTGCCTCCTGAGTGCAGGATTAAAGGTGCGTGCTACAATGCAGAATACTTTTTTTTAAAATTTATTTTTATTGATGCTTTGTGTATTTCATACATCATTTTCCAATTCAGTTCAGGCATATATCCCCTTCCCTTCCTCCCCACCCCACCCCTACCCATCGCAGATCGTGCATTCTGCTGTAAGTTTTCTGCATCTTTCTCTGCTTTTTTGTTTTGTTTTGTTTTCATTTTTTTAACAATAGGTGATAATTTGTGAGTATAAGCATCCTTCATGTAAAACCAATTTGCAAGCAGTTGTGCCCAAACCCACACAGCTCATGAGTCCCACCATCCTGAAAGGGGGGGCTTGTATGTTCAATCAAGTTGATCAAATGAGTGTCCAGTCTATATTGTTGTAGTTTCACCATTAACCCCAATACTTTTTAATAAGACAAATGAGTCTTAGTCAACCTCAAAATAGGTTTTATATGCTCAACTGCCCACAGAATAGAACACACTTTGTCTATCTTTAGAGTATTCATTTTGGCAATATTTCAATTTATTTCAAGTAAATGTCTTGTATATTATTCATTGTGCATAGAACAAACACAGAAACTACAATTGCAAAGTTACCATTGACCATGGAATCTCATTTCCCTGGTTGCCTTTTCCCTACCTTCATTCTGCTTTGTTCCTTCATTCAGAGGTTCACTCTACATCACTCTTGCCTTCTCCTTTTCTAGAACTCCTTTTTTCCTCTCCTGGTACCAAATTCTAGACCTTCATCTAATGTTGGAAAGCAGCAGGTAATTAAGCCCTCCTAATATCTTGATACATTTTGGATACTCAGAGAATGACATTTATTTAAGGGATTGTAGTTTCATGAAGCATCCATTAAGACCTAAACATCAAAGTAACTGTATCTCCAGAAAAGGCTTATATTACTCCTGTCCACTTTTATATCATTTCCTGACCCTTTCTGAATCATCAGCATTCCCTAGGAGCATCATTTCCAACAGTTCACTGAGAGAGTCTGATTCTCTGGTGAAATAGCACTTGTTCACATATGCTTTTATCAGTTGGAATCATCATGCTTAGGAAAGACTAGGCCTTAGTCCATGCTTCGAGCCAAATGTATAGTCTCAAATTAGAAGCAACAGCATTTCAGAGACAGAGAAAAATTGAGTCTTTATCAACAGAAATTTTGCCAAAGAAATAAGGTCATTGAATAGCGTTTAGTCCAAAAAAATAACAGACGGTCAAGAGCCTGAAATATATTTCTCATAATTATACCTTCATGGAAATAAAAGAGCACAAGAATTGAGGGAATGGGAGGGAGAGGCCTTGGCGAGTGGGGTGAAGCAAGATGAGAGAAGACATAAAGTATGTAGAGTGGAAGAATTTGGAACATTTGTCCAGTGTAGCCAGTGTTCTCAGTTTATAATAAGGAAGTCACAAAAATGGGACAGCCTGGAACAAAAGTAAATATTTATATGATAGTGGGGCCTGATAGGCAGAAGTAAGATCACACTGAGGTGCCTCAAAATGAAACATGAATTACAGCTTGATGGTTTTTCTGTTTTTGTTCCCTGCAGTCCCAGCTGCCCTGGAACTAGCTATGTAGACTGGGCTGGCCTCAAGGTCACAGAGATCTGCCTCTCTCTGCCTACCTAGTACTGGGTTTAAAGGTGTGTGCTACCAAGTCCAGCCTAGAGCTGGATCTTAAAGATCATTGGAGAGATTACCAGATCACAAAATAAAATTAAACCTAAACTAGAGCCTGACCAGACCAATGCTTTCTAACCATATGTAAATGAGGTTTTGTATTTCTAGATCAGTGTGGAGGACATTTAAATGCCAGTGACTTAGAAGAATTTAAGCATGCTTTATCCTAGCAGTTTTATATATATTCTATCTATATTATATATATATATATATATATATAAAACTATGTATATATACTGTAGCAATACAGTTGGAGAGAAACAACAACAAAAACTGAAAGGAAAAACTCTGGAAAGACTCATAAAAAGATGCAGGACATGTGGCAGAGTGCAGGGACTCGGTGGAGTGAGGGAGATGGAAGAGGAGAAGAGAACTCTAGATTCAATTGAGAAATGATGTATGACTTATGGAAAAAATATTAATAACAATAAAGAATGGACAAAACAGGAGGCAAATTGTGCAAGCCATAAGCTTATCTCAGAGGGCTACGGCATTCCTGCCATAAAACTTAGCCATTGCAGGACACACATAGGCTTCCCCTCAGAGGGCTACGGCATTCCTGCCATAAAACTTAGCCATTGCAGAACACACATAGGCTTCCCCTCTCGGGAAGGCCCACCTCCTGGTCAAAGAGCCCACCAAAACTCTATATAAGTGCTTAAAACCCCTGCAATAAATGACTTTACTCACTGGCACTACTCCTGGTTCTTTCTTTGATCCATTTAGGGTTCATCTCCGTCTTAGGGAACCATCCTCTTCCCCCTCCCACTTCTCTGCTTGTGGCCTCTGGCAGTTGCACCAGGGCTGGTCACAACTGCCATACCTAGGGCCTCTAGGCCATTGACCTGGGAGGCAGGAACCTCAGGACACGGGAAACCATATATATATATAGACAGACAGACACATATCACTTGAATTGAAGGACTTTTTTTTCCCTAAAAGATGTCATGTTTTCTACCTCTTTGGCAGTCCTCAAAGACATGAGGCACAGCTTTTTTTTTTTTTTTAATTAATTTTTATTGATGCTTTGTGCATTTCATACATTTTTTCTCAAGTCAGTTCAGGGTTATTTCCCTTTCCCTCCCCCCCACCCCCCCCCATCCCAGATCATGCATTTGCCATAACTGTCCTGCCTCTCTTTTCTCAGTTTTTTTTTCATTTTTAGCTATAAGTGATAATCCATGAGTACAAGCATCCTTCATGCAAAACCTATCTGCAGGCTGTTGTGCCCAAACACCTACAGCCCCACCATCCAGTGGGGGGTGACAGGTTGTTTGTTCAATCAAGTTGATCAAATGAGTGTCCAGACTACATTGCTGTAGTTTCACCATTCACCCCAATCGCAGCCCTTACATTCTACCACGCCCCCTCTTCCGCAGGTTGTTCCCTAGGCTTAGAAAAGGGGCACAGGTGGATGAGAGGTAAAACAGTCCACTCTCTCTGGAGCTGTTGACTTGGACTCTGGTCAATTCTGGCTGTTTCCTTTCATGGGCTGACAGTTTGTCCAGGAATAACCTTTCGATCCTACTAATGAAGAACAAGCAATTAGATATATAGGTATTTAAGCAGCACTAATAGTTATGGTAGGTTACTTTAGCATAGACACATGTTTGGATATGTTAATCCATGAATTACAATTTTCCCCCCTGTTAAATATGACAGGGTCTTACTGTGGCTTATAACATCTAACCTGTAGAGGATGTAAGCTTGTGGCATCAGCCATGGGTTATTTCTCCAAGGGGAGAGCCAATAGCCAATTAGATTTGGGATATACAGGCACATGGCTGCCTCTGCTGCACAGTATTTCCAGGCAGGTGAGGTGTATCTGGTGCTGACGGTGGAGTCTTGCTTGACTCAGGGAGAGGCACAGCTTTTTAACCTTCCAATATGGACTGAAGACTCATGTCTCTCCAAGAATCCACCATTTGCCTCTTGAGGACAGGGCAGACATGCCTCAGAAGAGATAAATTTAGGAATGCTACTCTTCAAGCTACACTCCCCTGGGGATGGGCTTCAGGTGCCTGATGATCAATATGAAGAATGGGATCAGTTCCCACCTCCTGATGACCTTCTAGGTTATCAGGAAGAAGCCAGTTATTTTATTCTCAGCCATAATGGATTTATCCAGCCCCACAGTTTCCCTGGTTAAGATTCTAAAAGTGAGATGTTCAAAGAAAGAATCTATCCAAAGTCCTTCATGGATCAGATTTTGTAGAATAGATGTAGTATCATATATATCCCCATAGTGAGAGAAGATATAAAAGAGATAGTGCAGAACCCAGTGTGTGAAAGAAGCCCAAGAGAGAAGTGGAAATGAACTTTTCAAAAAATGTTCCTTTCCCAGAAAAAAGACCAGGCAGCTGAAAGGAAGCCAAGTCTCCTCAAACCTCTGGGTTACAAACCTGGGAGATAAACCAAACATCAAATTTCTATGATGATTTTTTTTTCAGATACAGGCAGTAAATATATTGACACAGCAACTTAAAAAAAAAAAGAAATGGAAAAAAATAAAGGATACTGAAAACTGCTCAAGAAATGTCTTACCTTCTCTCTGTAAATATTTATTCTCATAAGGAAATCACTAAGAACCTATCAGGATTATTCTCTATACCTTATTTTAAATATTTTTATGTATTATTTTTATTTCATGTGTATAAGTATATTGTCTGCATGTGTGTAAGCACACTGGATTTGTGCAATGCCCAAAGAGGTCTTGAGAAAGCTCTTGTAGAGGACCCGAGTTTGAGTCCCAGCACCTACATGGCAGCTAACAACCATCCATAACTCAAGTACCAGGGAACCTAACACCCTCTTCTGACCTCAGTGGGCATCACACAACACGAGTGTACTTACAAACATCCAAGGAATACACTTATAAATATAAAATAAAATAATAGAAATTTTAAAATGGTTTTATTCTCAATTAAACAATCTCTAATGACAAGATTCTATATCACAGTGATTGAAGCATTTTTTTTCTTTAAAAATGGAAATGCTGCTGGGTGTGGTGGCTCAGCCTTTAATCCTAGCACTTGGGAGGCAGAAGCACGTGGATCTTTGTGAGTTCAAGGCCAGCCTGGTCTACAGAGTGAGTTCCAGGACAGCTGGAGCTACAGGGAGACCCTGTCTCAAAAAGACCAAAAAAATAAAAATAAAAAAAAAATAAATAAATATGGAAATGCTGTAAAGCTTTAGGCTTTAGAAAAGGATTTCAGGTACAGATTGGGTTTGCAGTTGATATGGATACATAGGCTAAAAGGATATAAAAAAAACTAATGCCCTTCTTCTCTAGGTATCTGAAACCTAATTCTCAGACTAGAGATCTCCCATAGCGATATCACGATGCTGCCAGAATCTTCCCTTAATTTCTTTTGGTTTAACTCATATAGAAAGGGAAATTTTGTTTCTAGTAATTTCACACAAATCCCAGGTCATGTCTTATTGTCCTGCTTGATGCGTGTCCACAGTTCTGACACAAAAACTGTACCAACAGAAATGACAGCCCATACACTGGCCAGTGTGAGTCACATGCATTCTATCATCTAAACCTAAAGGGTATCATTATTCCCTCCTCAAATAGGTTGACTGAGTAAAATAGCACTGAGTAGGATAGCACAGTTCCCCATGGAAAAAGAGGGTGCTTTTACAAAGATGGAAGAAAACCATAGCCAAAATTAATTTTAAGGAGACTGGAGAGATTGCTCAGTGGTTAAGACCACTGACTGCTCTTGTAAATAACTGTGGTTTGAAGCCCAGCACTGGCATAACAACTAACAACCATCCATAACTTCAGTTCCAGGAGATCTAATGCCCTCTTCTGGCCTCTGTGGACACTGCACAACAAAGGTGCACTTAACATACATGCAGGCAATACAGTCATACAGAATTCATGCACAGGAAATAAAAAGAATAAATAAAATATTAAAAATATTTCAGGCAAAATCCAACAGATATCAACTATAACATACACACAATATTAATCTCTAAAGCTTCAAAATTTCTTATTACCATAAGATTATAAGATTATTTTCAATTTTACAGTGTTTTACCTTACAATTATTTTGCCTTTCATCTTATCCAATCAATTTCCAAGAAAGTGAGAGTAATGTGCTCCCTGAAACATCTCTTTTATAGTTTCACATACGATATCCAAGCTGGTCTTCAGTTATGCTCTATAACCTAGATAAGTCTTATGCAATGTCTTTATCTTTGTGCCATCTTTCTATTACTGTGACGAGATACCTGAGGTAGTCAAACTAGAGTAGGAAATGTTTATTTTGCTTCATGGATTTGGAGGTTTCAGTTCATGGTCACTTGACCTCGATGCTTTGGATCTATGATGGCACAGTATATCTTGGTGGAAGCAGATAGTGTGGAGACCTGTTCAGCTAAGGACTGGAAGCAAATAGAATGGAAAAGGACAGAGTCACGGTTTCTACTTCATTAACCACCCCCTAATGTCCTACCTTCTTTCTACTACAAATCACCAATTAAAAAGCTCTAGCATATTCCAATAATACTGTGGGCTGAAGACTAAAGCCTTCAGCAGCTATGCCTTTAAAACCCAAGCTAACCTCTCATCCACCTGTGCCCCTTTTCTAAGCCTAGGGAACAACCTGCGGAAGAGGGGGCGTGGTAGAATGTAAGGGCTGCGATTGGGGTGAATGGTGAAACTACAGCAATGTAGTCTGGACACTCATTTGATCAACTTGATTGAACAAACAACCTGTCACCCCCCACTGGATGGTGGGGCTGTAGGTGTTTGGGCACAACAGCCTGCAGATAGGTTTTGCATGAAGGATGCTTGTACTCATGGATTATCACTTATAGCTAAAAATGAAAAAAAAAAAAAAACTGAGAGAAAGATGCAGGACAGTTATGGCAGAATGCATGATCTGGGATGGGGTGGGGGGGGGAGGGAAAGGGAAATAAGCCTGAACTGAATTGGAAAAATGTATGAAATGCACAAAGCATCAATAAAAACTAATTTAATAAAAAAAAACCCAAGCTATAGCAAACTATAGTGATCCCCAGCAAGAATTCTAAATGAACTGCACTTATCCTTTGAATATTCCATGTATGAGAAAATAAGCTTTACTTATTTTTTTCTTTGTGTCTTTGCTTCCATTTTCTAGCCCTAATGAACTCATCCCTTTTCTATTTGTTATAACCCAAAGCATAACAAGTCCCAATTCAAGTTTTATTTCTCCATTAATTGTAGTGCATCTTATTTTCTGTTGCACAGAAAATACTGAAGTAATCAGGAAGAATAATATTAATGCGCTCCTATTCTATTCCCCGGTGGGCATCTACTGTGTAATGTTAACCCCAACCTCTGTTCTTGTGGATTTGTGCCTTCCAGTTCCCAGTAAAAGCCAAATAATCCTCTCACGTACAAAATTCTGTCCTCAGCTACTCATGGACATATCTGAGCAATTCATCTCATGCCTTTATCTAATTTGGGGGGGTCTTTTTTCTATCTTGTATTATATCTTTTGAACTTATACTCTTAATTTTTGTTTCTCTCTACAGAATGGTCCTACCCAGTCAGTTTTATTAACTCAATTTCATTTCTTTCTAATTTTCCAATCCCAGTAAGATTTTTACTTCTATTACACAGAGGAACATGCCCTTATTAATAATAACTTTATTGAACTAAATTCTATCAGATAGAAGCTGCAGTAAAAAATAAATCTAAATATCCCATTTCCTTAT
This sequence comes from Rhizomys pruinosus, assembly GCA_009823505.1. Lineage (NCBI taxonomy): Eukaryota > Metazoa > Chordata > Mammalia > Rodentia > Spalacidae > Rhizomys > Rhizomys pruinosus. Next base: position 1,173,909 of record VZQC01004091.1, read on the forward strand.
TATATTTCATAATTGCAAGTCCATATTTTGTAGAATATCAAGGTGGTTGTTTATTCTTTGGGTCACTTAGGGCCTAAGCAAATAGAGGCTCTGCAATATGACAATATGACATGATTTCTAAAGTCACTGTGGAAAAATGAATCCCAAATCATCTAGAACATACAAAGATTATAGAGACTCACAATGATATGGTAGAAGTCTGGATACTATACAATACACCCACCCATTCCTTTCTCCAGGGCACAATGTTTTCCTGCCAAGGAAGCCAGAGTAATAGAATTTCATGACCTGAGAGAAAAAAAAAACGTATTGCATTGGTTTACTACATTTACCTTTCTAAATAACAGAGTTTAATCTCAGTGTTCATTTTATTTGAAACTATATCTGTCCTCTATTTCCTTCATTTCCTTTACTTGGGCACTTGTGTAGCACACTCACACTGTGTAACCCCTGCCTCCCTGTATAATCTTTCATCTATTCCATTGTTTATTACTACTTGACATTCTTATTTCTGCACATTGGAGTGATCACTGTTGTCAGCCTTTGCATTTCTGCCCCCTTCCAGTCTACAGCTTATATTGATTTGTTGATTCATTTCATCATTATAGATGCCATTTAGTGACTCAGCATTCTCATACTGTAGACTTGTATGTATGGATGCCTATTTGGAATCTCCATCTGTATACGTGGTTAGCTATACTAACCTAGACAAAACTGAAAGGAAATCCATTCTGCCTCTCCTGACCTGCTCCATTCTGGTCCTCTCCAAACAATCTTTGTCTCATTCTTTCTGTTTCACTCATTATCTTATCTACCACTGTAGGGCAGTTCAGAAGAGCACAAAGAGCTTAATAATCACTGAATCAGACACTCAGCAGCAGTGTTTAGGTTTGGTGAATGTTGGGCTGTGAAGGCCAACAGGTATTAGCAGTGTAGACTATAATCTAAGAATATATTCAATTGAATATTAAAGCAAATGAGTTGTGGGTACCTAGCATGTGGAGTCCTGAGAGCATCATGCCATGCACAGGGGATGTGCTTGCCACCGATGAATTCAGGACTTCAGGATGCCAGCTACTTTTATTCAAGTCTTCCCATTTGTCAGTTCTATATTTGGCAGATGCCAGGCACTTTCCTGTTAATTTTGAAAAATGGAAACAATCTAAGCAATTGAGACAAACAAGAGAGCCAAGATGAATTGTGCTCTTTTCTCTATTATACAAATGTTCCCACTGAATTGATTCTTACATGGCTAAAGGTTAGACAATACAATTCTGAAACAAAACATAAACTTAAGTAGGCTAATTTCAAATGGCCTCATTCCAGAATCATATGATTTCAAGTGTAATCCTGGAATACTTTAGAGTAAAGTATATATAATGATGAGATTGGTTTATTTATGCGGAACAGCTATAAGCTGTTTCATCTGTCTCTTGCTGCATGGTTTAAGAAACTGATGGGGGGGGAAGAAGTGTTCACATATACATGAGGAAGTTGGTCAGAGATCTTGAGTCAGTGAGAAAATGGAAAAGTAAACCAAACAGGACACCGGTTAGCATGCAAGACCCCAGGGCACAGAGGGAAAAGCTTGCTTGCTGTGAGATGGAGGCTCAGTTCAGTAGTAAGGATAGGACAGTGCACATCTCTACAGAGTCCAGGGAACAAAGAAAACTACAAAATGGAAAGGACCCAAGAGCCAGTGTGATGAAAAAGGAGAAAGAAGTCTGCTCTGAGCAACTAGAAACTCAGACACACACTGCAGGAGAGCTGCTGTTGCTGTAGTGTGTTAACTGAGTTCTTCGGCTTGTCACACCACCACCAGGCCCATAGGACTACAGGGGACATCCACAGTGTGTACCGCATCCCTCTTCACCTGCCTCAAATGCTGGGCTGCTATTGAAGATCACTATGCTATCCTACAGGGGAAATCAAATCTCTATAAAAAGTGACTAGAAAAGTGAAATTTAGTAACTTTTTACCTAATTTTCTTATTAAACATACATCATTACTAAATCATCACCATTTCCTAATTTTTAAACTAGTTTCAGATTGTCTGCAAGTTTGGGCTATTTTATGCATCTGCTTCCCCTCTTAGCAACTTCCTAATGGATGTTTTTGCCCAGGTAGAATTACATCAAGATACTGTTCCACGAAGATAAGTTATCACAACATCATCCCATGCTAGCATTGCCACTCATTCTGATCTGCGGCAGCCTTCCATTGCTGCCAATGATCTCTTGAAATTCCATCACTTTCCTGTACACCCCAGATTTCTAAATTCATCTGTTACTTTGAAGTTAATGCTTAGCCTGCCTTCGGAGACTATATTGCATGAACTCTACTTAGGGGTATGAAGTAGCTCTATTTCTGCAGAAATTATGGTGTGTGTCACTCTCTCTATTATTGGCTCCGCCTTCAGATCAGCATTTCTAAGAACCTGCCTCACTGAATAGTGTGCTATTCAACACCATGATTATGTTCCCATTCTTTTCAAATCAATTTCTCTTCAGGATCTGTTAACTGTAGAGGTTCTTACATTTCTTTACTCAGATGACTCTCCTCCTCCCCATAGATCTCATCTGAAAACATGAATTTTCTATCTTTTCTTTGCCTCTCAATGCTTCTCTTTTCTGTTATTTAACTTTACAGTTGTATGACTTAACTCTGTCAAGTTTCTTGACATACAGCTTGCACAAAAGCCCTTCTCCATTTAAAACTTACCTTATTGTTGAAAGACTCCTCCTAGATTAAAGATCTATGGTTGTGCTTTGTGTAGCAGCAGTTTCACAATAATTCTGGGACTAATGAGAAGAAACTTAACAAAACCCAATGTTAAATATTCTGATAATGTATGTAGGTCAAGCCAGGAATATTACATATTCTAAACATATTAACACTTATTCAGTCATATGCCAGACAATACCCTTACAGATTATCTGCTTTGAAAATACCTTTATTCAAAAATTTATATACAGAAACATTATATTATAAGAAAGATTATAGAGAAACCCTTGTATTCACACATGTTCTATAAGGGTTAGCCACTACATTGTTTTCAAATTAGCTCTGATTGGAAATCAGAGAAGGTGACACAGGTCCACTTCCATCCTACCTTTTCTCACCCACAGCTCTTTTCACTCATGCTTTGAGGCATTCAGATTCATCTCTGAGTCACTGAAGCAAAAGCAGAGCATCTGGATAGAGTGTCAAAACAGCAGTGCTTACATCAGTGAGACACCCCAGAGGCTTCCCAAAACCCAAACTACAAATGTTGCATCAGTGGCTGCTGAAGAGCTAGATTCTCTGCACTAGCATCTAGAACCAATGACTTGTAAAAACAAGTTGGAAAACTACAGCGACACAGTATATTATTTTCCCTGTGATCCTAATTGTGTTTCTGTATATGTGCTGATGCTAGCTAAGAAAAAAATTCCACTTTCTTAAAAACATCTGTTACTGTATTATATTAATATCTGGTTGTTTTCCTCAGCATGCAGTCAGATTGACAGCTTGAAGTGTTTGATTTTTTTTTTTTTAAGACAGGGGCTGGGAAAATTGTTCAGTAGGTAAACTCTTTGGTATGTGATAATGAAGTTGGATCTCAAGCACCCATGTAAAACATTGAGCATAGAGGAATGCACCTGGGGTTACAAGATGTAGTTTGTACTGCAAACTACAACCCCTAGGGCTTGCTGTCCATCCAGCCTTGCTGAATCAGTGGGCTCTGGGTTCAGAGAGAAATTCAATCCTGTATCAAAAAACGAGGTAAAAAGTGATACAAGAAAATGTCCAAAGTTGAACCCTGACGTGCACATGTATGTGGACACATGTACACATGTACCAAAACACAAGTTTACACACACATAAACATGCACACACCTATAAACTTATGGTATACTTAAGTTGAATCTTTAGAAAGGAAAACTGTCAGTGTTATAATCATCATGGTATTTTATTCATCAATTCTATACCCATAAATTATCAAATCAAAAATTAAGTAATTATGTTATTTCTACCTTGTGCGTTAAGTGGCTTGAGTAAAATAATATCTTAGGTTTTGTTGCTGTTGTTCATTTGCAGGCCGTTGAAGGAATTACATTGTTTTGACTTCTAGATTTCTCGTAAGTATTACCCTCCTCATTTATTTTTTCCTTTTATATGAAGCTAAAGATTCTAAGAGCCAGGTTTTATCTTCATAATGTCTTAGACTTCATTATAATTTTTTGTGATAACCAGATTCCTAAAATATTTTAATAATATAATTTATAATGAATACTATTACTAGAAATGAATACTAGATTGAATTAGAATGGAAAACTTCAAGTTGTTGGTGACAATGTTTTTCTTTTATTATCTTGCATGCAATTAAACCAAATTAACTTACTACCTACCTATTTATTATAATGAGTATATGGAATTTCTTTCATCTTTTTGTGAGTAACATATGCACTTTCAGAGAACTGTTCTAATTTGGTAATAGTTAATGCACACACTGAACTAACTATGTAGAATCCAATTTCATCACAATGTTTCCAAAGAGAAGTCTATGTTACCTTGAGGTTGCTGTTTATCAATGGATCATTTATGTACTTGAAATAGTACACAAATAAAGCAGTTTAAGGTTTGAAGTTGATGGCCCAGTAAATGCAATGTAGATTAATCCATTGATCAGGCATTTATTTTGTGCTATTTTTGCTTGAGACTATTGCTTATTATAGTCTTTTAATTACTGACCCTTCTCAGGAAATGTTTATAGAGTTGGGAAGCATAGTAAATAAGTTCAATCTCTGTAGCTTCTTACCCTCATCTTTGACTATGTTCTGACTCACAGATTTAGCTTTGAACAGGGTAAAATAGCTTCGTAAAGACTAGAAAATTAGGTTTCTACTAAAGAATGGTTTGTTTCTCTGTAATAGGTAGGAATTACTAAGTTGGATACAAATTTTATTTGATGTCTGGATTTCTTGGTATTCGGGATATTCTTGTGTTCCTATGGGCCAGGTACAAGTTAAACCTGCATTTCATGCCCATGTTTGCTACTACATAAGCAACTTAAAGACAGCTGCAGAGTATGAGTTCCTCTGAAAGGTATACATGGCTATGAATGGAGAACTGAGGGTCTTAGTGTTTACAGTCTTCTGCAATAATATCATTTATTTCAGGTTTCACATGCTTTTTAATTTTCTGAAAAATAGAAGTTACGTTCAAGGGCTTAACACACTTCATTATATTTATTATATTAATAAAATGTGACTATTTTTCTGAACAAACAACTCACATGAAAGCATAAATTTATAGCTTTTGATAAGTAATGAAAGGAAAACATTGAGCGTGGCTAATAGTAACACATTGCATTCAGAATATATTCTATATGGGGCTTCCCAAACACAATAGAGTATTCATATCTGTAGAAATAGATTTTCTAATTCAGGGGAGGATGAAGTAGTTAGAAATAAGTCAGCATACTCTCAAGATGGCATAGTTACTGGGAGCGAAAATGTAACACCCTTTAAAACAGCACGTTCATTTTTAGAAGGGTAAAAAAAAGTTAAGAAACACATGATTTGGCATGTTATTACTTGAATTAATTTTCTAGTCATTATAGGTGTACTGTAACAGTTCTGATTGTGATAAATTTGTTTGGAATCCATGTAGTCTCAAGATTTATTTTTAGAAATGTTTGTTACTTTAAACTAATTAAGCAATTTCCTGGTTTTAATGAATTTAGTGCTTGGAATCACTGACTGTAAACTTGTGAGAGCAACTGAATGAAGCTGCCCCATGGAGGGTAGGCTATCCCTGAGAGCATTGTTAAAGGTGCTTTTTGATGCCTTCAGTGGAAAGGGGGCTGTTTTTGAGTGCTTTACTTAGATATCAAGGTCCATTCTATCTTCAGTGATAATGTCTCTTGGCAATGTCAGGCCTTAAAGATCAACACCTCACCACTCTCCAAGAGCCTCAACACTTTTAACCATTCTACAATTAGCCCCTGAATCTGAAAGGTGTCATTGCAGGCCATGTGGACTGACTTTTACCCCCATCATCAATTATAACACCTTTTGAGAGAATCATATGCAAGTATATAGCAGGTGTGGTATCTTTTTTTTTTTTTAAGTAATTGGTATTTTTTTTATTGATGCTTTGTGTATTTCATACATCATTTTCCAATTCAGTTCAGGCATATATCCCCTTCCCTTCCCCCCACCCCACCCCTACCCATCCCAGATAATGCACTCTGCCGTAACTTATTTCTGCATCTCATGCTTTACTGGTTTTGTTGGTTTGTTTTGTGGTTTTTGTTGTTTTGTTTTTCATTTCTTTAAACATAAGTGATAATTTGTGAGTACAAGCATCCTTCATGGTAAAATACACAATTTGCGAGGCAAGTTGTGAGCCCAAACCACACTGCATACAATGGGTCCCACTCCAGCAGGGGGGGCTTGTATGTTCAAATCAAGTTGATCAAAATGAGTGTCCATACATATTTTTGTTTAGTTTCACCATTCACCCCATCGCAGCCCCTTACATTCTAGACGCCCCCCTCTTCCACAGATTGTTCCTTAGGCTTTAGAAAAGGGGGGGTGACAGGTATTCTGTAAGAAATCATTCTCACCTACCACAAGAGAAATTTTAATATGACCCTATACATTCTGGTCACTCCTGCCCATTAACCTGAGGCCTAGGTCCCTTCCAAAACGGCATTATCCTGCCTTATCTAATCATTGTTAGGAAATTTTAAGCATGAATAATAATAGTTATTTTCATTTTACCGAATCGATTCCTCGCCTCTTAATAATTCCTACTCCTCGAATGATCCCTCTTCCTCCTCCTCCTCCTCCGTCCCGTCACTCCTACCTACCTCCTCCATACCCCCTCCTCCTTCCATCCTCCTCCTTCTCTTTCTGTTCTCCTCTTCTTACTTGCTTCTATACTTCTTGATTCTACAAGGAAGTGCATTTGTATAATAGGTAGTTATAAGCTCTCCATTCTTTCTTTTCTTTCTTCATTCTTATTCGTGTCTCAGGATGTACCAAGCTTCTTTCATTAATGCTGACCTGATTACCTTCTTTAACATAGCTTCTTCATTCTTTCTCTGAGAATCAGATCATTCTTACATTTATTACAAAAAACACCATTTGATTTTATAAGGATTTGCTTACTCTCCTTTAAGTTCTTACTTACTTTAAGTTCTATGAGAAATGTTAAATATTACCCTATAAACAGTACATGTTCAGTGACATCACTTTCTTAACTAGAATGGGGAGAGGCCATTAAATTTTAAATTCAACAGGTTTTCAAATTAAGCCATGGTGTAGAAATGAAGAAATCCATCTAATTTCAATAAGGACTAAGCAGGAACAAATCTCTCAAATTTTTTTACATGGTGGAATTTTGTATCAGTTAAAGAATTTTTTTATATTGTTTTGTCATCATAGACCCAAAGGACATTGGATGTTTTGAGGATATCTGATAAAATGCTACGTTAAAGAGTGATTAAAAGAGTTAAAAGAATTAAAAGGTATTGGAAGGTATATAAGAGACAGCCAGGGCTTTGGCAAAGAAAAAAAAATATATATATGTTACCAATTTCATTTGGTAAGAAATAAGTACAATTATTGTGGAATTCAAGGGAAGGCACATAAAATATTGTACCTTCCAGTAGGTTTAAAAGAAGATGTCACTCTAAGTATATTTTATTCTATTTAAAAGAATCAAGTTTCTCTGTAATGAACATAATGCTAGGGTTGAACCTTGAAGTAGAAAGCTATGCTTAGGTGTTGGAAATAGAGTTCAGTTGGTAGAGTGCTTGCCGGGAATACACTATGTCCTGGATTCTATCCTCAGCACCACAGGAACCTCATGTTCTGGCGAAGCCTTATAGTCCCAGCACCTAGGAGGCTGAGGGTAAGGAGTTGACGAGTTCAAGGGTGTCTTTGGCTGCATCGGGGGAATTTGAGGCCAGCCTATAATTGATGAAACACTGTCACAAAAATGAATTACCTTAATAAATAAATGGAAAACTATTCTTAGAAGTTATGCTAAGATAGTCCAAAGAGTACTTGAATGAGGAAAGAAAAAGCCATATGCAGTTATCACTAAAGGAGCTATTATAGCTGGAAATCTGTTCATTGGCAGAAAAAGTCACTTTATCTAGTTATATGGTTATCTTTGAAAACTGCTTTTCAGGCTTTTAAAAAGAAATATTAGGATATTAGGACTAAAATTAGCATAATTTAAATAACTGGGGCTTGTTTTTAGTAAAGGAATGTGGGATTTCAGCATACACTAGTAAGTCTTTATAAGGCCTAGACTGTACCTGACATTCTTTCACTTGTTCAGGATAACACCATTATCTAGTAATATGTTGCGAACCAGGCACTCATCATTGACATCTGAATCTTTTTTATTGGTTTTTCTGCATTTACATAAATGAAAATAGATTTCCCAAGCTAGTTGTGATTTACTAGGGATCCCTTTCCTATCTGTCAGAGAAACTTATTGGAAACTCCATGGGCAGGTATTTAATTGGAAGTGGTTCTCCAAGGCGGACTCTTCCTGACTCATACCTAGCCAAAAGGAAAGCAGGCATCCAGCAGAAACTATAGTATTTTCAGTCACTGGACAGTGAGCCATTCTTATGAATTTAGGTGGTAGGAACCTTCTCCACAAAGAACTTCTTAGATGTCAGCCAAGAGTCAAAATTGCAGGCAATCAGGCCTCCAGGACCAATTATCTGTGTGTTCTGCTTCAACCATTTTTTTAACTTTTTCTTTTTCTTTTTTTTTCTTTTTTTAATTTTTTTGTCTTTTTGAGACAGGGTCTCCCCGTAGCCCCAGCTGTCCTGGAACTCACTCTGTAGACCAGGCTGGCCTTGAACTCACAAAGATCCGCCTGCCTCTGCCTCCCAAGTGCTAGGATTAAAGGCGTGCGCCACCACGCCCGGCCCAAACTTTTTCTTTTTAAAAACTATTTTATTTATTGTTTTTATTTTATGTGTATGAGTATTTTGCCCGGATGTGTGCAGTGGCTGTGGAGGTCAGAAGAGGGCTTCAGATCCCCTGGAAATGGAGTTAGGGATGGTTGTTACCCACCACATGGGTGCTGGAAACCAAATCTAAGTCTTCCACAAGAGTGTCCAGTGCTCTTAACTACCAAGACATCTCTGCAACTCCCTTTTTACTTCTCCTGTATTTCATGATTTTAGCCTACTTCCTAAATGCTTTTCATCCCCCCGTTTCTTGACTATGGTGTCCTTTATGACCTCCAAGTCTTTTGTTGAAACTACTTGAAGAGAGTACCAAATTGGTCCACCAGTTCCTATGTAGCCTAAGAAACGAAATCCCACACTCCTGTCAAGTCTTTGATTTGGCCATGCCTTTTCCAACCCACCACAATAGGAAGATAGACTCAAAGGCTGAACTTTATTCAAAATGTCTGTTGGCATGTCAAGCTCTGAGGACTATAATGGTCAATTCCTTTCCCAAATTATATCATTTGTGCAAAAACCAAGAACAGAGAAAGGAGAATAGTTGGGTTTTTACAATATTGGAGGAATGATGGGCATATGGCAAAATGCCAGAACAATTGAAAGTTGTCAGTTCTGAATCACAGACAGGAGAGGAACAGAAATGTCAGATTCCCCATGTCAAATTACCATTTTTTTCTTCTTTAAAATCCCTGTTTTATTGGCATTTTCTCCTACCTAATATAATACATACTTATTATTCTTTCTTTATCTCTCCTTATATTGTAATGAGCTTTACATATTATTTTTAGCACACATATATGTTAGAACAATTGCCTCTTCTCCATGGGATATTGGGATTGTTTGATGCCATGAAATTCCACGTGATTAGAATGACATTTGACAGAATCGCAACTCCTCTCCCACCATCTAATGGGGGTTTGGGCACAACAGTCTGTAGATTGGTTTTGCACGAAGGATGCTTATACTCATGGATTATCACTTACAGCTAAAAAATGAAAAAAAAAACCTGAAAGATGCAGGACAGTTATGGCAGAATACATGATCTGGGATGGGGTGGGGGGGGGAAGGGAAAGGGAAATATGCCTGATCTGAATTGGAAAATGATGTACGAAATGCACAAACCATCAATAAAAATTAAATTTAAAAAAATGGCATCTTTTCTAAGAAGACTTATAAATTGATTCTTTTTTTTTAAATTTTATTTATTTATTTATTTATTTATTTATTTATTTATTTATTTATTTATTTAGTATGTGTATGAATGTACTGTCTGCATGTAGGTTTGTGCACCCGTGTCGTGCAATGCCACAGAGGTCAGAAGAGGGTATCAGATTCCCCTGGAATTGGAGTTCTCCTGAAATTGGAGTTACAGACAGTTCTCAGCCGCCATGTGGGTGCTGGGGATCGAACCCGGCTCCTCTGAAAGAGCGGTCAGCACTCTTAACCGCTAGGCCATCTCTCCAGCCTCCTAAATTGATTCTTAAATGGAAGGTATCTTTTCATATTTAGTAGTTGTATATATATGATGAAATAGGGTATGGAACAGAGGCTCTTCTCAATATTTTCAACTCCTGAAACTCAATTGAAAACACTTTTTTGGGTTTCAACAGACCTTTATAGCAGGCTCTATCCTCCTCAGGTAAAACAGGATACAATGCATTTCTCCACATGTTTGTAATGCAGTAGGTTATCAATAAATATGTAATATGCACTGTGACATGAACTGACATTATTAGACCGTATATATTTTGTTCTATTGTAATAATCCCATTAGATCATTGATATTTGTTGTTATATGATTTAAAATTTAGGGGTCATGAACTTATAAGTGAGAAGCATTAGAATCAAAAGGCAAGAGCCTACCTCTGCCCCTACAGCACCTTCTACATATCCAAGTTTCATGGCATGCTGCTGTTTTTGACAGCAGCTCCATGTGCAAATGAAAAAGACCCCTGTAAGAAAAAATATTGACAAACCTGTAAAAACGTTTGTATGGCACCATATTTATTAAACCTTTCAATCAGAGCTGGGGAGATAGCGTGGTGGTTAGGAGCACTGGCTTCTCTTGAAGAGGACTTGAGTTCAGTTCCTAGTATCCACAGGGCAGCCAATAACCAGTAATAACTCCAGGTCCAGGGTATCTGATGCTTTCTTCTGAACTCGGTGGAGATTGCATGACATGGATGTACTTACATGCATGCAGGCAAAACACTCAGTACCATAAATAAAATATAGTATTTATTTTAAATTAAGGAAAGCATTTCAATATCCCCATAGCAGTGGTGTGATTTGGTTGTATTTAATGACTTTACTCATTGGTGTTTATGGATATAGAGGAAGTAAAAGGAAAGGTAATTGTCAGAATGTCAGTGTAAGGAAAATAATTATATGTAACATGAATAGTGCAATAGATTACAATTTTTCAGTCTCTCACTTTTCTGCTTGTATGGAATAAAATTTAAGGCTCATAGCACTAACATTCAGTTTTTAAGAAAAAATGGAGTTCTCTAAACAAACTAAATCTCTTGTATGTGTATAGTTTATATGTTTAAAACAATCACTAGGGCAACAAATACTTTCCCATATCCTTAAGGGCTCTCATTAGAAATAGTGTAATAGTTACTGAATTCCCTAGTGCTCCTGATTATACCTAGACTCTTCATCAGAGTTGAAATAAGTGGAATGAGTGGGACACCAGACAGTCTGTGTCAGTTATCTTTCAGTTATGCCTCTCTTCTGTAATTTAGAGATGGAATTGAACATCACTACTGAAAATCATTTTAGAGTTTCTCATCCTTGCAGATGAAAGTGAAACTTATAAATCCATGGAGTTGAGACCTTAAAGTTATTTTAGATTGTCCAACCCAGTGGTTCTCAACCCTGTTAGGCTCCAAGTTCCCTTTTACATGAAATATTTTCCTGTGAGAACTCCACAGTAAAGTTCATAAAAATGTAACCTCCTTACAAAATTAATTTCCACAATTTAATTCAGTAGCATAATTCAGGGAGAACTAAAAGGAGCACAAGTTATAATTGATGACTATGTATTTTAGCATGTAAACTCTCAGATGGAGCCATACAGAAAGTATTGTGGACCAATGTGATTATATACACAGACATAAGAGAACATGCATTTGTAAATGTTATCTGATTTATGTGTTAGAAACTCAAATATAAGCAGCATCACCAATCATGATATGGTTTTCTAAAATGGTGGCTGGCTTTTAGTATAATTATAAACAAAACAACATCATTTTCCATTATACATTTGCAATCCTGTAAATTTTTGTGCATAATGCAACAGCAAAAGAAGATTTTTTTCATTACTGAAGAGTCAGGTTCCAGGCTGGAGTGATAATACACAGATTTTCTCTGTTTAAAATTCATATTGGAAAGTCCTACATGAAATGGAACTCCTTCATCTCCCAGACTCAATGTCCTATCTATGCCTCTTCATATATTTAATATTCCTTGCTCTTGGCTACCAGATGACCATAGTGAATCCAAACTTCATTGTGTCAAAAATTAAATTTCTATAGAATTTTAAATTCCCTAAGGGCATTGCTGCTCCTTTTTCTGAAATAGTGTCTAATTCAGCACCTACATTTTATGGATGAGGAAACTGATGTGTAGAGAATTTAAGCAACATATTGAGAGTTACACAGTTAGTACAGAACATGGCCGAGCTAAATTACAAACTCAGAACGTGGACCAAACTGAATCTGCTCAGATGCCAACATAGATGCTCTGATACAAGCAGTGTCAACTTGGATTTGCTCCTGGGACCAATGATTATAACTCAGCCAAGGAGACTAGGCATGTGCTAAAGTAACCTTGACAGACAGACATCTGGAAGGATCAGTGTATTTCTTGAATGCACATAAACCAAATATGCACCCCCTGTTCCAACTAATCCATCTTCCTATTCAATGTTTACTAAATCTTTCTTCCAATTCTTGAAATAGATGGCTTCCAAGCCCTTTCAAGTACAAGAAACAAATTCCCTCATCTATCTGACAGACACATCATTTTCTCTTTATGGCCTCTAAGCCTTTTCTTCATTACTTTTTCCATGAATATCTTCCATTTTTCACCATGCTTACAGAGTTTCATGTGCACTTCCACTATGTTTGTACCCTAGAAATGGCTTTGCTATTTGTCTGTAAAGAATTTCTTTTTCACTGGTTTTATCTATCCTGTTAGTTGATAAATCCTGAAGGAGCAGTTACTAATTCTAAGCATCTAATGCCACGTTAGAGATCCTGTGGCCATTCTACAAATAGCTGACTGATTTATGTCAAACCGAAGACTAGGATAGCCATAATTCTGGATACTAGATTAATAGTACTTAAAACATGATGACGTTATATAAAATTTCCAGAGTCTTCAAGTCTATGGAAAACTAACAAGCTCTTCTTTGCAATGCATCCTATGACATTTGATTATTGAAGTTCCCAGATGTGTGACTATTCTGTCCTATTTGCTATGGGCCATCTCTAGGGAGAATTCCTATAGCACTCTTCACAGTAGAAGCTGGTAAGTAGAGGGGTCACCCAATTAGTTCTTATGGCTCCAGGCAGAACTATACCTAACCTGTCATCAGTTCTTAACAGTCTTCAGAGAAAGAGCTCCTAAAACACTCAACAGTAACCAGAAAAGTGCTTAACAATCTCTCATGTCAAGAATTCATCCTCTTGCTCTCCTCAAAAAACAGACTCTTAGTTTCATATTAACTATTTTTCTTTTATTATTTTAAGAAAAACAAAACCATTGAGGCAAAAGTATTGCTAGGTAACAAAAAAATGGGCTAGATGATGCTAAGCCACACTTACTTATTATCTTTCATTCTATTAAAAGAGCAATTATATTTTTGTCTTTCTAATCTCATTTCCACTCCGACAAATTAAACCAGCTTTGTGTTGAGGTATTGTGGGCACTTATGTGTGCATTACCTTCTGTTCAGCCTATTTGCCTTTATTCACTAAGCATTTATTGAGTACCTCCAAAATAAACCTAGTGGCAACCCTGGGGATGTTAGTGATGCTAACAATACAGACCTTCTCTCAAGGACAAGTTCTAGAAGCAAATGAGAACTTAGGAGCAATGAAAACTTAGAAAAGTACTGTTAGCATTTAATATATCTAGCCAGCAGCATCAGCCTAATCCTGTCAGTTCATCATTTATTCATTCATAAAACCAGTACCTAATGTCACATTTTGTTCCAGACCTAAACTCTGAGATTTCAACAATCGACAAAGTATTTACCACTTACTTCCACTGTATTACAAAAATGTTAGTAAAAATGTGAAATGTGGGAAATTCATAGTGAAAATTGCCATGAAACAATCCAAGATACCTGACTAAGTGACCTAGTTTGATAGTGAGGTAGAAAGGAGTACCATGGAAGTTTCAAATGGCAATACTATTCGTAAACATAGCACAGCTTGAACTTTCCTTTTCCAAAGTTATTGGGACCAACAATATTCAGATCTCACTTTTTTCCCCTGGATTTGAAATATTAGCTCCTTTGAATGAGGATGTATCCCAGGTCTGAACACAGAACTCATTTATGTTTCATATACACCTACTGCACAAAAGCAATTTTTAAATTCTTCACTTGTAATTTCATGGTGATGGTCAGTTTTTTCAGGTTTACATATTAGATGAGAAAAATCATGTTCTTATGAGAATTTTATTACAAGGATAAAGATGTAGAGTAATCCGTGGTCATGCCTTTAATCCTAGCACTTGTTAGGCAGAGGCAGGTGGGTCTCTGTGAGTTCAAGGCCAGCTTGCTCTACTGTTTATTATTATTATGTCAACTGGTTTATTATTATATTAAGATCTTGATAGACTACAATGCTTTGCACATTTTATTGTATAGCTTACCCATCAGTTCTGGAATCCTTAAATATCAACATGTGCATTGTCCCTCTGGACAGTACATATAATTGGACATAAGCAAGTTCAGCAAAGTAATCCAGACTCAGAAATACAAATGTGACATTTCTCTCATTAATAAGACATAAATATAGAAAATATACTGTTTGGGAGAAGGTAGACAATGTCCCTCTGACTCTTTTTGCTCCTCTTCCCTGATGTTTCCTGAGCTGAAAGTGTATAGACAGCCTTGTAGATATGTCACTTAGGGCTAAACACTTCATAGACACTTATTCTATTCATTTGTGAATAAGTTGTGAAATTTGTAATAATCTCCATCTTTTGCAAAAAGAAGCTTTTTTGATGAGTGGTGAGAGATACATTTGTATATAAATGTAAGGATAAATTTAGACGATAGTAAGAAACTATATTGGTCTAGGGATATGACAAAAGTAGGTTTCTCTCTAGGGTCTATGCCAATCCAGCCATGTGTACTTGGCTATGTTTACACTACAATGCATGTATTTCCTCATATTGAAAGGGCCTTAAGTCCAATTATACAGCTGTTGATTATTCCGTAGAGAAAAGTGCCACTACTGCACTAATAGAGATTATTTGCTGCACTGGTCATTATTGTTTCATTGGCTTTACAGCAGTGTAGGATCTTTGATTTTCTGTCTTGGCTACTTGTGTAATAACTTGTGATATTATAAAAGCTAATCTTCAGGGAAGAGATTTACAGATCTGTTCCACCTTGATTTTTCCAAGTCCTCTGTCCAAAGTATGTCCTGTCTTCAGCAATCACCTTCAAGTTCTGGGAAGCAGTGAAGGGCTATGGCAATAACCTGTGTTATTTGTGTTATTTTGTGAGTATCTAGTGCTACCCTGACCAACAACTCAAAGAGAGGTTTCTCTTGCCTGGAACTATGACTTTTTGTTATATAGCCTTCATTTATACACATGTGCAACACACACACATATGATGTTTACTTTTCAGTAGGCTTTTGAACTAATGAATTTCTTCTGATTTACACAAATTAAGCATTATTTATCTCACACTGCTTTCTCTCCCTCTGTATAGGCCTCTCTACAGTAAAAGTACACCCCCCTCCCATTTCCCCCACCTGCCCCCTACTCTCTCTTCTCTAAACACATGCAAATTCCAGGATTAACTTTTTAAACCACTGAGCGCAAATCCATTGTGGAAATAAAACAGGTTTTTTTATTATCCATTAATCAGTTGAGGAAGATTTGGTTTGCTTCCATTTCCTAGCTAGTTTAAAAAGAGTAGCAAAAAAACCATGGCTGAGCAAGTATTTCTGTAGTAGGATACCTAATCCTCTCGATATATGCCAAGGGCCAGTATATCTGGATCATATGGTAGATTTATTTTTAGGTTTTGTTTTGTTTCTTTTTTGTTTGTTAGTTTTTGCTTTTTTTAAAGGTCTCTCTGTCATCCCAGGTGCCCTGGAACTTGCTGTGTAGACCAGCCTGAACTTGATTTCATAGAGATCTACTTGCCTCTGTTTCCTGAGTACTAAGATTAAGTGTACACCATCATGCCTAGCCCAGCTACATTAGGTTTTGTTTTTGGTTTTGTTTTTGTTTTTGTTTGGTATTTTTGAGACAGGGTCTCCCTTAAGTCCCAGGTGGCCTGGCACTCTCTACACAGACCAGGCTGGCCTTGAACTCACAGAGATCCACCTGCCTCTGCCTCCTGAGTGCTGGTATAAAAGGCATGCACCGCGACACCAGGCATACATTAGTTTTTTTTTGTTTGTTTGTTTTTTTTTTTTTTTTTTGGGTGTGTGTGTGTGTGTTGTGTGTGTGTTTTTACGTATGTGTATGAATGCGTTGTCTGCATGCAAGTTTGTGCACCCGTGACGTGCAATGCCGCGGAGGTCAGAAGAGGGTCTCGGATTCCCCTGGAACTGGAGCTCTCCTGGAATTGGAGTTACAGACGGTTCTCGGCCACCATGTGGGTGCTGGGGATCGAACCCGGGTCCTCTGCAAGAGCGGTCTGCGCTCTTAACCGCTAGGCCATCTCTCCAACCCCATACATTAGTTTTTTAAAAGAGATCTCCACACTGATTTACAAACTGGTTGGTTCAGTTTGACATCACACCAGTGAATTAGGGTCCACCTTTCCCCAAATCTTTGCCAGCATTTGGTGTTATTTCTACTTTTGATCTTAGCTATTCTTAGTGCAGTAAGAAGAAACTTTAAAGGAGTTTTGATTTGCATTTTCTTAATTACTAATAATGTTGAACACTTTTAAGGTATTTCTTAGATATTCTTTATTTCTTCTATTGAGAACTCTCTGTTCAATCCATAGCCCATTTATTAATTGGTACATTTGTTTTCTTGATCATTTGATTTTAAGTTCTTTGTGTATTCTGGCCAATATTTCTCTGTCAGATATGTAGCTGATAAAGATTTTCTCCCACTCTGGAGACTTGGTTGTTTCTTTGCTGTATATAAGCTTTTGATTTTAATGAGGTCATATTTGTCAATTATTGACCTTACTTCCCAAGAACATGATGTCTGATTTAGAAAGTCTTTTCCTGTACCTATATCTTGTAGGTGCTGCCTAGTTCTGTCCTAACAGGTTTCAACATGTCAGGTTTCATATTGAGGTTTTGAGTTCATTTATGTGAAAAGTGATCAATAAGGGTCCAATTTACTTTTCTATGTGTGGAGATTCAGCTTTCCCAGAACTATATGTTGAAGATGACATCTTTCCTCCAGTCTGCTTTCTTGGCACTCTCATCATGTAGCAGGTAGCTGAAATTGGTTGCACTCATTGTGGATCTTCAGTTATTCCACTCATATAAATTGTTTTGTGACAATACCATGCTGTTTTTATTATGACTAGATCTCTGTAATAGACTAGGAAATCTGGCATGATGACACCTCCATCATTGCTCTTTGGTCTCAGGATTTCTTCAGCTATCTGGATTTATATGATGCCATATGAATTTGGGAATTTTTTTATATTTCAATAAATAATGATATGGACTATTGATTGGGATTTCATTGAATCTATAAATTGCTTTTGGTAGAGGGTCATTTTCATAATATTAATTCTACCAATCCATTAGCACAGGAGATATTTCCATATCCCAATGTCTTCCTCAATCTGCTTTTTCAAATATTTTAAAGGTTTTTATTGTCAAGATAATTAATGACTTTGGTCAGTATTATTCCTAGATATTTTTGAGGCTCTTGTAAATGAGGCTGATTCTGTGGTCTTTCTCTGACTACTTATTATTGGTTTATAGAAAGGCTAGTGGTTTTTGTAAATTGGTTTTATATCCTGCCATTTGATGAAATTGTTGATCATTTCTAGACATTTTTTGTTAAAATTTTTAGAATATCTTATGCATTATAAATCATCTGCAAATAAGGATAATTTGACATTTTCCTTTCAATTAGTATGCCTTTAATAACCTTATTTTGTCTTATTGCTTTAGCTATTGTTTCAAGTACTATATTGAAAAGTAGTGGGGAAAGTGGAAAGCCTCATCTGGTTCATGGTTTTAATAGGAATGATTCAAGTTCTGCTTTTGGAGTGATGTTGGCTGTGGATTTGCTGTATCTAACCTTAATTGTGTTAAGGTAGGTTCCTTACACTCCAGTTCCATCTAGAACTTTTGATAATGAAGGCATGTTGGCATAGGAAGCTTTCTTTTTAAGGCCCTGCTAAGGGGGATGGGGGACACAGCACCCACTTTGCAGACACTGTGGGGAGCTGGCCTTTTGGCTCAGAGACAAGCTGGCTACTTCCCATAGCCCAACCTAAGTGGTAACTCCAACTTAGCCTGGACCCACAAGACACATGTTCCACTTTAGGCTGTGACTTCTCACCTGCCCAGGGCCTGGACAGGAATTTCAGGCTGATGGCTGATTGCCTCCCTTCAGCCAATACCCGCACAACACCAGCTACCCCGATTGGTGATCCACAAATCTCTTTCCAACCCACTGGCCACCAGAAAGAAACTCAGGCCTACCTTAGCCTGTATACCCTCAATAATTAATAAAAATAATGGCCCGGAATTCCGTGATGATGTTACTATGAAATTCAAATTTATTCCTTGCCACAACTTGCTTTTATAAACCAAATGTCATCAATTCCCAGGACCAATCTTAAGCCCCCAACTCCATGCCACTGCACACAGGTATCCCACCCAGCATCATGCACCTAGGCCATGCTGCTTGCTACTACTTGGGGTGGGGCCAGACCCTCAGCCATGAGGTGCCCTGAGGCATGCTAATTGGAAAGCTAGCCTGCAGTTCAAACTGGATTTCCCTACATTTGGATTTTTGTCAAAGCCTTTTTCTGTGTCTATTGAGGTAATCATGTGATTTTTGTCTTTGAGACAGCATATGTGATTTATTCCATTTATTGGCTTATGTTCATTGAACCATCCCTGCATCTCTAGAATAAAGCTGACATCATCATGGTTAGTGATTTTTTTTATATTGTATATGAGACTTGCAAGTATTTCAAGAATTTTTGCATCTATGTTCTTCAGTAATAAAGGCCTGTAATTTTCTTTTATTTAAATGTGTCCTTACTTGGTTTGGTACTAGAATAATACTTCCTAAAAGTAGTTTGGAAGTTCTCCCTGTTTCTGTCTTTTTGAATAGTGTAAGCAGTATTAGCTATAGATGGTCTTTGAAGTTTTGGTAAAAATATTCTCTGAAACCATCTGGATCTGGGCCTATTTTTTTTAATTGGGAGAGTTATACTATAGCTTTTATCTCCTTATTTTTAATGGTTTCATTTAAGTTGTCGATCTCCTTTTGGTTTAAATTTGATGGGTCCATTGATTTTAGAAATTCATGCATTTATTTTACATTTTCTAATTTAACGGCATATAGAATTTTAATGTATTTCCTTGTAATGTGCTGGATGTCCTTTGTGTTTATTGCAATCTTTCCTCTTCCATTTCTTATTTCGTTAATTTGTATTTGGTCTTTCTTTTTCTTGGTGAGCTGGACTAAGAATCTGTCTATTTTGTTTATTTAAATAACCAGTTCTTAAATTTATTGAGTGTGGTGGTTTGAATGAGTGTTCCCCATAGGCTTTAAGTATTCAGACATTTGTCTCCAGTTGGTGGCACTGTTCTTGGAGGTCTTAGAAGGTGTGGTCATGCTAGAGGAAGTACATTATTGGGGGCAGGCTTAGTGAGTTTAACAAGCCTTGTGGACTCCAGTCCCTCTCTCTTGACTTCCTGTGCTCATTGCGAGATGTGACCCTCAGCTTGCTGCTCCAG
Organism: Rhizomys pruinosus; assembly: GCA_009823505.1. Taxonomy (NCBI): domain Eukaryota; kingdom Metazoa; phylum Chordata; class Mammalia; order Rodentia; family Spalacidae; genus Rhizomys; species Rhizomys pruinosus. The sequence continues at coordinate 1,194,057 of VZQC01004091.1, forward strand.
CTCCAGCCGCCATACTTCCTGCCACAATGGACTCTAAATCCCTGGAATCATAAGCTCAAATAAACTCTTCCTTTTATAAGTTCCTTTGGTCATGGTGTTTTATCACAGCAACAGAAAAGTGACTAGTACAGCTATTTTGGTACCAGAGAGTGGGCTGTTGGCTGTGAAGAACCTGACCATGTGGATGTTTGGAGAAATGTGGAAGACTTCGGAAATTTGGGCTAGAAAAGCTGTTGACTACTGTAAGCAGAGCTTAACAGGCCATTCTAGTAGAAGCCTGGAAGAAAGCATGGCTGCAAAAAATGTAGTTCCAGAGGAAAATAAAGACTTAGGCAGCAACTGGGATATTTTGATAAAGAGTCTGGCAGCAGTTTGCCTGCAGCCCAAATGCTTGCCTGATGCTAAGTTGAAAAGCAATGGACTAATGTCTTTGGCAGAGGATATTTCAAGACAGCCTAACATAGAAATGGTGGCGTGGCTTTTAATGATCAATATTGTGCAGATCTACAGTGAAGAAGAGCAGATGGGGCAGAAAGAAATGCAGAATGTACAGTTTGGATCTGATAACTGCACTAGGAAGATTAAAGGTGGGGCCAAGGCATGTGAAGGAGAGGCTCCCTTTCATAAGGAGACTAAAGTGATTAAGGAAGGGCCTCGAGATTTACAAGTAAACAACAGAAATAGTACCTTCAGGGCAAGACTGCACGGGTTTTCTGTTCCAAGTTCAGGGAAGAGAAAAGTTGCAAATGTGGTTGAAATAGGCCAGGGTCCATCCCAAACTTGCAGCCAAACTCGGCAGTTTCATTCACGTGGTGCTAGCTTTAGAGGCATGAAGTTTGCAAGAGTGAAGGGGTCTTCAGTTCTTCCTCCACAGTTCCAGAGAGCTGCCAAGCTCAGGCGGAGTGCAGAAGGGCTGTCCCTGCATAAAGAAAGCCCTGATAGGCCATTGCATGAAGCTGTGAATGTGAAGTCTGGTTAGCAGCGGAGACCCCAAGAAGACATTTGAGATGCCAGACCTGTGAGATATTTGCCAAGCAGAGCTGCATACAGGGAGTGGTACCAGCCTAAGAAAGAGATGTATGTTGCAAGCAAAGCTGGAAGAGCTGAGCCATCTAAGCCCTTTGGAAGTCAAGTCCCAGAAGTCGCACATGGAGCTACTGGACTTGGTGTTTTCCCCGCAGGTTTTCAGTCTTATTTTGGTCCAGTATTTCCTCACTATGCCTCTGTTCCTCCCTTTTGGAATGGGAATGCGTATTCAGTTCCACTGTACATTGGGAGTATGTAATTTGTCTTTTGATTTTACAGGAGCTTACAGTTTAGGAGATTGGTCCAAGTCTCAGAAGAGACTTTGTACTGTAGACTTTTGAATGGCATTGAAACTGGTAAAGACTATGGGGACTTTTAAGGTTGGACTAAATGCATTTTGCATTTTATATGGTCAGAAACCTATGGAGGCCAGGGAGTGGAATGTGGTGGTTTGAATGAGTGTCCCCCATTGGCTTTAAGTATTCAGACATATGTCTCCAGTGGGTGGCACTGTCCTTGGAGGTCTTAGAAGGTGTGGCCATGCTAGAGGAAGTACATTATTGGGGGCAGGCTTAGTGAGTTTAACAAGCCTTGTGGTCTCCAGTAGCTCTCTCTTGACTTCCTGTGCTCATTGCGAGATGTGACCCCTTGCTTGCTGCTCCAGCTCCAGCTGCCATGCTTCCCACCACAATGGACTCTAATTCCCTGGAACCGTCAATTGTAAGCTCAAATAAACTCTTCCTTTTATAAGTTCCTTTGGTCATGGTGTTTTATCACAGCAACAGAAAAGTAACTAATACATTGAGTTATTGTATTGTTTTCTTTTTTCACTTCATTGACTTCTCTGATTTTTATTATTTCTTCTCATCTTCTGGGTTTGGGTTGGGTTTCATTGACAAAAGCCCTCATTCTTTTCCCTTTCAATGAATTTTTTTTCAAGTATTCTAAATTTTTTTTGGTGTGTTTTAATTTTAAAAAGTTTATTTGGCTTACAGTTCTAGAGCTCTAAGTTCAAGGAACGACACTTATTCTTGCTGTTAAACTTCCAAGATTCATCATGTGGCAAGAGAAAGGGAGTATGTGGGTGGTGGCTGTGTGTGTGTGTGTGTGTGTGTGTGTGTGTGTGTATGTATGTGTATGTTGCATATACGTGTTTGTGGTGTATCTTATGCATATGTGCATGGGGTGTGTAGATTTTGCTCATAATTATCTCCCTTCTGGTATCTGCACCCACCTGCCTTACTATGCTCACTTGATATCATGTCCTTTATTGTATATTCATTAAGACCTAGTGAGTCAAATTTGGTTCCCAAAGAAAAAAAAATTATTATGTTCATGAAAGCTTGAGGATGTGGCCAGGCAGAGATGAAGTAAGTAAAGAACTTTAGATTATTTGCAAAGAACTTAAGCAGTTGGACTTTGGGAGTATCTCCTTGTTTAAGAAATAGAAATCAAAAAGGTAACTGATACATGCATTGAAGCTACTGACATTTGTTGCCTGGGTTCTCAGAAGTTTGGATTATTTGCAAACAACTAAACTAAATGGACTATGTGGGTGTATCTTGGGACGAGAGGTCAGAAATCAGGGAGGTAATTGATAAGTACCCTGAAGGTAGAGATATCTGTCGTCTGGGGACTCACAATGGGGTCAGGGTGGAAGTCATTGGAAAACTCAACTGTAAAATGTAGAACTTATTATCAGAATAATGAGATGTTTGATTTATGTTGGAACAGATTCAGGGAAGACAGAATCTGGATACATTCATGCAAAAAAAGAAATAAAGGAGGTTAATTTATTGAATATTCATGTTATCTTATTCCTGAATTACAATAAATTGAAAACAACATCACATCCTCTCCACTTGTGGATATTATTCCATATCCTCTACATGGAACACATTGAACAATACATAAATGCTCAATCAGCTGGAGTCTATTTCATCTTATAAATGTTATCAATTATTAGGGTGTTAGCATTTTTGCATATATCTTTTTCTCATTCTTCTCAAATACCAACATTTTTCAGAATGCAGGTAATTTTTTTAATCACTGACTTTAGGAATAATCAACTTGGGGAAATTTTCTTACTAGTTTAGCATTGTATTAAGAACAACACAAAGAATGACGGAAAGTACAGTATTTTTACCAGATTACATTTATTTATTTATTTATTTATTTATTTATTTATTTATTTATTTATTTATTTTATCAAGACAGGGTCTCCCTGTCAGCCCAGCTGTCTGGGCTCTGTAGACCAGGCTAGCCTTGAACTCACAAAGATCGGCCTGCCTCTGCCTCCTAAGTTCTAGGTTTAAAGGCATGTGCCACCATGCCCGGAACAAGATTACGTATTTTTAATAGGTAATTTTTTTGAGACAGGGTCTCCCAATAGTCCCAGGGAACTCACTCTGTAGGCCAGGGTAGCCTTGAAATCACAGAGATCCACCTGCCTCTGCCTCCTGAGTGCTAGGATTAAAGGCATGTGCCACCAGGTCCAGTTGAATAGGTAAATTTTAAAAGAAGTTTTATGGGAGGAAACTGGAATCTATAAGCAGTAATTGAAATTAGACAGTGTTGATTTTTTGAGAACATATCCATACTGCTATTGTAGTTTAAGCTCAAAACTATTTATATTATGAAATGACTATTAGAATTGCTATTAATCATCTAAATGAGAGAGATAAGGATCCTGACAAAGGGCCAGCAAAATGCTTGTTCTCTATTCTATTTATGACCTCAGATTTCACATAATAAATATGCAAATGAAATTAACATGGGTCTTCTATGGCCAAGACTAAACTAGTCAACAGATAACTAGGCAAAAAATGCATTTCCATGTTGTTTTCAATTGCATAAAATTTTTAGCATGTGATCATGTATTTAATAATTAATATCATGTATATTCATTTAATTTTAATGGTAATCTCCATTCTTGAAGGATTTGATGTAGACATTTTTATGTGTGAATTCATGATTATATTGAGATAGAAATGTGAAAAATTACTCAGTGGACCTTCATCCTAATCAGCAGAAAAACTGTCATTGGTGATTGTGATTGTGTTTTTCCTAGTGGCCAATAGGACACCAATAATGTTAGCATAAATCTTATTTCATATGAATGAGGAATAAAAGAATGATTTTGATGATTAAAATGAAATTAATGTCTTGGTTTAAACTGTGGTTGCCAATATAGTTTTGCAAAATTTATTCCTAAGCACCCATGCTTTCTCAAGGCATATAGTTAGGAATATTAGACACTTAACCATGCCCAGGTCCATCATATACCTACAACAAAGGAAAACACAAAAATATTTACTGAAGACTTAAAGAATGATTTTACAGCAATAGAATGTTTATACTCACCCCAACTCATAATATGTGGTTATATTAAAGGGTACCTTGTCTGTGGCAGAGCTGAAGCTATCTGAGGATACCTTTACCAAACAGTTTCTAGGTAAACCACTGAATTCCTTAATTGTAGACCAACACCTGTGGGATAGTAAACAAAAGACTTTTCGTCCCAGTGTCAACTAAGAGTATTTAATAATGAACAAGCCTCTGTAGGTCAGTTCAAGGTAAATAATCTATTTTGTGGCACGCTTCTAAAGTCAGATGTCACTTGATTCTGCCAAGGAAGATGGCAGCCAGTGGTTTCTCCTTGAGGAAATTTCACAGGTACCAACTGGCTGTGGAAATATCCACTACACAGCTGAATGTGGGCAGCTGGTAGACCCTCATATTCAGGCCGAAAGGCTGAGGATCCTCCCTATGACCTCGAGTCAATTAATAACTCCACGAGTCAGTGGGCCGATAGCCCCAAGACTGGAATTTCAGACTGGTGCCTGATAGCCATCCTCCAGTCTCTCCCGCTAGCAAAACAACCCAAAGTCTGATAGACTTCTTGTTATGCACGTGTGAGAAAAAGGACCAGGGATCTTGTTAGATGATAAAGGTAATGAAGAACCCATTCATTTGTATTCAGCAAAACACTTATATAGGCAGAATTATGTCATCTTCTAGCAGCTAATCCCACATGCCTGTGTATCATGCAATGTATGTATCACTCTCTGCTCTCACCTACAGGGTGGGGTCAGGTTGCAGATGTGCAGGCAGGGGATTAAGATAATGCCAGTAGCTACAGTGGCTTGCATTCACCTACATTATTCTCATAATATTAAAGATAATGTGTTTCAACTTTTTAATATTATATTTATTTATTTAATATGCATTAGTGTTTTACCTGAATGTATGTAAGTGTGCTGCCTGTGTGTAATGACTTAGGAGTCCCCATGCCAGCCACTATGTGGGTACTGGCAACCAAAGGAACTCAGTTCCCCATTGAGCTATCTCTCCAGCCCCATGTCTTTCATATTTTGCATAAAACTTTCAATGCATTTCTTTCTAGGTGAATGAGAAAGCCTTTTACACAGGGTGAACAATCTGTGTGATAGCTTGCAGCTTTAAATGGAGGCATACCATACATTTAAGTGTGTGCTCATGTGTATATGTGTATACATTGCATTTACCATCTCTTCAAATTTTCAGTCCAGATATTTAATTCTATTCCTATTCCTCCAACCAAACAACAAAATAATGGAAACAGTTCACCAACATAGTGTGCAGAAATGCTAAGCAACACACTGCTGTAGCCATATAGAACACTCTGCCTTGGCAGCTCATAGACTTTTAAATATGCTCTGGGGTGCAAAGTGTCCATTTCAAAGCAAGCAAAGCCAGTCTCATCCAGCTCAGTAAACAGGGAGTAGAGAGAAGCCGCTCCTTGGCCACTGCAGGTGATTCACATAATCACGTAGGCGGCAGGGATTTTGGCTACTGCTACTGCTTTTTAAAAGCAAAACAAAACTAGCGATTACATGTACAAAAGATCCTTCCTAAAGAGCTTTCTTTCAAAGAGATACCTGGCAGGGCATGTATCAGACCTAAGCTGGTGCTTAAAACCTCCTGGAAATTGTATTTACTACAAAATAAACAGTATCAGCCACACACAGTGACACAAGTAAGGAAAATGCTCTAGTGAAAACCACGACAGACAAGTTTTGAAGGAAAGATATTTTAATTCTTGTGATTTGATGACAGCCTAAGCCATTTGACATCTTAATATTCAGATATTTTTTCTTATCTGGAATATCATTATACCCGAGAAAAAGGGGTTATGAACTGTACAAATTAGAAAGTCATTTCATCCACTGGGTACAAGAATACATGGCTCTATGGTGCTTTTTTACAGGTGAACGTTCGATATATAGCAAGTTGCTAAACAGATTAAAATTAGGAATGGTTTGCAGAGGAGGAGAGCTTTTTATTCTTGTTTAAAATGCTAATAATCCAGTAAGTCTTTTAAAATCTTTTCTGTCTCCACTCAGCCCAAGTTGTTCATTCCAGATAGTCAAGAATCAAGTTGTAGAATAAATATATGCTGATTAAGTAATAAATATCATTGAAAATGGAAAAGCATCAACTCAATAGTACCCGACAAAGGGGAAAGTGATTGATGCAGAAGAGGTTTCCTTTCTCAAGATTTCATATACATATCTCTCTCATTTGTGGACTCATTCTCCCTCTTTCTTCTTCTTCTCTCTCTCTCTCCCTCTCTTCCTCCCTTTTTTCTTTCCTTCCTTTATTTCTGAGGTAAAGTCTTACTATGTATCCCAATTTGGCTTCAAACCGATGATCTTTCTGCCTTAGTACCCTCGGTGCTAGGAGTTCTACATTTTCTGCCATTTTTTTCTCCTTTTGAAAGTTTATTTCCAAATCACTGAAAATATTACTTCTCAAACTGACAAATCATAAATCTTTCAAGGTTTAAGATTTCAAAAATTGTATTAAATGTGTAAATTAATTTTATCAAGAATTTGTTATTATTTTACATTTTAAATTGTGAGTCTCTATTATAGTAACATAGAACAGGGATTTTTCCTATTTTTAAGATGAATTATGAGGAAGCACAGATATTTATAATTATTAATACTTATAAAAGTTAAACAACTTCATAATTCTAATTTGCTTTTTATGTGATGATTTTATTTTCTGTTTTATATGCTTTTCTTTTTTACCCCAAATATAATTTTGTGTGTGTGTGGTGGGGGGTATGTATACTGTAGATGAAACCCAGGATCTCACACATGCTAAATACCATCTCTACCATTGTATTTCTTCTCTGGCCCTTGAACTATTGTGTGTATGTAATTAAACATTTGTTATATGAAGAATGGAGTTTATCTTCATATAAATATATAATAACATTGAACATGAAATATGCTATATTTTTATAAAATGAATTATTATTAATTAAAACTTTAAATATATATTTTATGAGTATGGGCACATGTATGTAAATGCCCCCATGCCATGGGATACCCAAGGAGGCCAGGAGTGGGAATTAGGTCTCCTGGAGCTGTAATTATGTAAGATTGTTAGTTACAGTGTGGCATTGTGGGCACTGGAATGAGAATGGGGGTCCTCTGTGAGAGCAGCTAGTACTATTGACTTAGAAGCCATGTCTCCAACACAGTAACACATTAACTTAATTTTTGCCTCCCTACCCAGATATTCATTTTTCTTTTTTTTTTTTTTTGATTCATGACTTATCAGACAATAACTGGAGGGCTGGTTCCATTAATGTACCTTTACTAAAAAGCACTAACATCGAGGAGTGTATACAAAAAAGTCATTAGTGCAATTATACTTTCATCTCAAAATTTTTGTGATTAAGTGCAGGAACCAGAGAATAACTGTCTGCCTTGTCATTAATATCCCTGCCTAATGAAGTGCATCTAAAGGATTATTTTATTTCTAATTCTCTGACTTATTTCTACTAGGGACCCAAACACACAAATGTGGATGCATATAAGCACTTCTAGTTGTTCTTCACCACTGATCCTGGTTACCAGCTCTTCGGTCTAGTTAACATTGGTATCAGATATGTTGGCTTTAATGTGAGAGATAAGCAGTGTTTGCACAGCCATCACTGTGACTTTCTGCTGGTTTGGAAGAGAATGTTGAATGTTAGAGATCAGGGGGACCAATGAGAATGGCAAAGCTGCTGTTTTCTGAGAATGGTCTGAATACAGAAGGACACTCACGTATGTCTTAACATCATATATATCAGGCAAATCATGTTTGGACTTCACACTGAAAACCTTTACTCCTTCTGTATGGTTTCCAGGTGAACTTTTCTAGAATCTTCTGATCGTATGTTCATTTAAAATAAGATGCATAAAAATCTTTGCCACTGGAATCATTCATCTATGATTCCAGTCCTTGCAGAGTAGAGTATGATAATATGTAAACTGTACGATTATCATCCCTATTCACTTCGACCTCCCTTGTCCTAACTCTGGCTATGTCCTATAGCATATCTGAATGATAACAAGGTATAAAGCATGTTTTCTTCTGCTCAAAACAGTCAACTTCCTCATGGAGAATATTGAGAAAGACTGAGAAAGAGATGAAAAGCATGTTTGGCAGAATGCATGAGCTCTGGTGGGGCGGGAGAATGGGGGGGAGACATAGGTCTAGATTTGTTAAAAAATAAAAATAAATTTATGTAAAAAAAAAAAGAAAAAAGTCACAAATGAAAGAATAAAATAAAATAAAATTCTGCTGTCAAAAAAAAAGCATCTTTTCACACTGTTGTGGTCTAAATATGAAATGTTTCCAAGGGTTTTTAAGTGTTAAAAGCTTTGTGTCTAGCTGGTAGCAATACCTTATGTACATTTACATTTAATTAGTGTATGTGTTTATGTATGTATGTATGTATGTATGTATGTATGTATGTATGTATGTGTCCATGTATGTATGTGCTTATGCAATATGTGCCACAGCTCAGGAGTGGAGGTCAGAGTCAGTTCTCTTATTGTCAGTCAGTTCTGTCACCCTATGCATCCCTGGGATTGAACTCAGGTGATTGCCCTGGTGGTACTATTTAAAACTGATTGAATCATGATGTGGTCACAAATAAATAACCTATTAGTAGGTGGGGTTGGTAGAAGGACCAACACCTATGAAAGAGAATCCATGTCTCTGAAATCTTCGCTCTCTCTACTCCCCAACTTCCATACTGTGAACAGCTTTCTTGTACATTTCCCTTCCACCATGGTGTCTCAGCATTGCCTGAGGTCCTTTGTAATAGATACAGCTAACCCTGGACTTAAATCTTTGAAATTTGCTTCTTTCAGGTGTATAACCACAGTGACCAATACACATATATCCTCAGAACTTTATGTCTGTTGACAAGACCATGGTGCTTCTGAATGCTCTGTCTGAGATGCTAAGCTCAGGAGTTGGCCTATACAAGCAGCAGGCCCTGGGCCTTTTGTCTGCCTCTGCCTCAAGCCATGCTGACCCTAGCACTCCAGTTTCCATGGTTGTCACAATTATTGCTGTATTTGTTTCTTCCACTAGAGCATAAGGTGTTCAACATGAAGATCAACTTTGTTAACTTTGTATTCTAGAGGCCTTGTTTAATATATGTGCTAGACAAAGGTCTGCTTCCTGGGTTGAACTCACTGAATGTGCATTGGATTGGACCATTCCTTTATTATATAAAAGAGAAAGGGAAGCTTTTTTTTAATCTTAATGTTGTGGTCCTCTTTACTAAATTCTTAATGATAGATAATTGTTCCCATAACATTGAATGTATTAATGTATTGTCTCCTTTAAGTTGTTCTTTGTATCATAAAGTGGACTGTCACTAAAGATGAGAGAACTAAAACAAAAAAAAGAAATAGAAAAGTGATTTGCTAGCCCAAATCTCTAGGATTCACAAGTATATGCATCTTTTCTTTTCCTCCTTTAAAATCTGTCTCTATTTCTCACCCCTACACATACACACACACTGACAGAATCAGAAAGACTTCCTTGCAGACGTTTTTTCCACCTCCTTCCCTCTACCCTTCCCACCATGCCTAGTATCGCCCTCAGTGGCAGTTGCAGTTTGGAAACTACGCCTACCCAGAAACATTTTGAAATGCCAAGTTGTTTTAAACTTGTATGATTAATTCAAATAATAACCTTTCACTAATACCATCAGATCTTGATTGTTCACAAGCCATTATGAAAGGTGTGAGCTCCCTGCTTGTCATCCCTCCTCCCACCCTCCTCAATCCAGGCTCTGTGGCTGCTCTGCTAGGGGGAGGGAGGGCTTTGGAAAACAAAGAGCTGGAACTTAAAATCAATCCATTGTTCCCCATGTTATCAGCTCTGAAAAAGGTTGTGCAGAGAAAAATGTTACAACTAGATTCTAAAATATGCTTGGGTGATTACAATGGACTTTATTTTCTCCCTACTGATAATACCTGGATGCAATTGAGAGATATACACAAAAGCCATGTTAAAGCAAATGCTGTACCCATAGCCTGCAGAAGGTCGTTAATTGTTTTAACATTTGCTCTATTTTTAGTTTTAAGCAATTTGTAGATATCTCTTTATAAATTCATTTTAAATCTCATTTCTTTTATCCATGTTTTGTTGAGATTTGTGTATTTCATATAATAAATTTTAATCAAATTTAGAACCCCTACCTACCCCCACTAATTTCATGTATTCTGTCATATATGTTAAGTCCTAGCCAGTCAAGCATTTTGTACCCAGATGTTCTTCAGTGCCAGTTCATTTCCAATGTAGATATATTATTGTGACTTCAAATCCTCTTTTTTTAAATTGCTGATTTAGGCCCAGTGTTTTATGAGTGATTGATCCTGAGAAAAATAATCAAGTATTAAAGCATAAGAAAGGCCAAAGACCTTAGCAGGGCACATCCTGTCTCATAAAATAAAGAAACCAAGATCTGGAGAGATGGTAGAAACTGCCCCAGGACAAAATTTCTCTCTATGATGTACAGTAAAATTCAGTGGGGTCCAAGTGAGCAAATAAAATAATTTGAGGCATTGAAGAGATGGCCCAGGGGGTAAGAGCTCTCACTGCTCTTGCAGAGAACTAGAGTATTCAGTTTCCAGTGCCCACACTGGGCAGCTCACAACCACCTATAATTCAAGCTCTGGGGATCCGATGCTCTCTTCTTGTCCCAGGAGAGAGAGAGAGAGAGAGAGAGAGAGAGAGAGAGAGAGAGAGAGATACACAAATGGGCACAGACATATATGCACAAGTAAAAATGAAATAAATACATTAAAATTTTCAAAGAACTCAAGAGAAAACCAAAGTGTTCGCTTACGCAGACATCATTTGCATTTCGGATTTTGCAGAATTAGCTGTACTTTAATATTCTGACCAATACACTAACTCTAAGTAAGATCATATTGTTTATAACTGTCTCTCACTTCTTACCAACATTGCTGAAAAACACTGTACTGCCTTGGGAAAATATTGCATGTTTACTTGTGTCTATACAGGTGCAGTTTGGGTAATTATAGTAAGCTTTTTCTTCAGCCTCTTTTCTGCCTTACTCATCATGCTCACTAGGAAACAGCAATTCCTTTTTTGCTGTTTCCTCTATACCCAGGCTTCCATATATTATCTTGGAATTGTAAATAGGTTCTAAGGCTCCCCACTTGTCCAGCTCATCAGGTGTTAGAGCAAATGTTAATGTTAGTATCCTTGTTCTGTTGCAGAAATGATGATGTGCCAAAACGCTAGCAACTTGAAAGTGCTTAGATATGCAGAACTAAATATTTTTGCAAGGATAGCTCTCTCTTTAAATCTTATCCATAGCACTTTTATTTCCTACATCTATCTGGCAGTAATTTTCCAGGAGAAATATGAATCCTAAAATGAATTCATTTGTTACAATGGTTGCTCTAAAACAAAATTGAGACCTAATGGACACAGAAATGTTATGAAAATTTTGATTTCACCTTACAAAGGAATCTTTGCCCAAATAATTATGAGCATAGAATTCTCCATTGATAGTTAATCACAGTTATTAAGCTTCCTTCGTTTATTTCTCTTTTATTTAGTTTCTTCAGTCAGTGTAGGGTATGAAATAAAAATCTGCTTTCTACCTTTTTCTTCTTAGATATTATGAAAGAGGATAGGAGTTCTTTAAATTGATAGCTACAGATTTTTTAATTTTGTTTATTAATATTTTGTATGTGTATGAATGTAGTGTCTGCATGTAGGTTTGTGCACCTGTCCCTGCAATGCTGGGGGAGTCAGAGGAGAGTGTCAGATTCCCTTGGAACTGGAATTGAAGACGGTTCTCAGCCGCCATGTGGGTGCTGGGGACCAAACCCGGGTCCTCTGAAGAGCGGTCCACACTCTTAACCGCTAGGCCATCTCCCCAGCCCTGATAGCTACAGATTTTAATTTGAATTATTTTCTTTTTATTTATTTATTTATTTATTTATTTATTTATTTATTTATTTTTAATATATATTTTGTACAAGATTATCAAATTTAGACCTGTGTCGCCCACCCTATCCCCCCACCCCATCAGAGCTCTTGTATTCTTCCAAACATGCTTTTCATATCTTTCTCAGTCTTTCTCAATATTCTCCATGTGGAAGTTGACTGTTTTGAGAAGTTCACTGTTTCAGTCAGTTCTTTGATGCAGTCCTTTCTGTTGTTGCTGTTGCTGTTGTTGTTTCCAATATGCCTCACTCCCAAGTGCTTGAACAAAAGCTCAAGGGGCCATGCACAAGAAATACTTACAACTATGTAATTGGCACTAGCACCCACAGATAAGGGATACCATTCATCGTTTGTTTTTCTGGGACTGTGTTACTTCACTCAGCATGATGTCCTCTAGCTCCAGCCATTTTCCTGCAAAGCTCATGATGTCATCTTTCTTTACTGCTGCATAGAACTCCATTGTGTAGATGTACCACATTTTCTCTATCCACTCATCAGTTGAGGGGCATTTGGGTTGGTTCCAGCTCCTTGCTATTGTGAAGAGAGCTGAAATAAACATGGCCGTGCATGTATCTCTGTGGTGGCGTGAGTCTTGAGGGTACATGCCCAGGAGTGGTATGGCTGGGTCGGGTGGCAAGTTCATTCCAAGTCTTCCAAGGGTTCTCCACACTGCTTTCCATAGTGGCTGTACGAGTTTACATTCCCACCAGCAGTGGATGAGTGTTCCCCTTTCCCCACAACCTCTCCAGCACTTGGTATCATTTGTTTTCTTGATCCTAGCCAGTCTTATTGGAGTAAGATGATATCTTAAAGTGGTTTTCATTTGCATTTCCTTAATGATTAGTGATGTTGAGCAGTTCTTGAGGTGTTTCTCAGACATCTCTAATTCCTCGCTTGTGAAGTCTCTGTTCAGTTCTTTGCTCCATCTATTGAGCGGGTCATTTGTTTTCTTTTTTCTTTGTTTTTTGAGTAGTTTATATATTCTGGAAATCAATGCTTTGTCAGATGTATCTGCAGTGAAGGTTTCCTCCCACTCTGTGGGATTTCTCTTCACTTCCTTGATTGTTTCTTTTGATGTACAGAAGCTTTTGAGTTTGATGAGGTCCCATTTGTCAATTGTCGACCTTAATTCTTGTGCAGCTGCTGTCTGATTTAGGAAGTCTTTTCCTACGCCTATGTCTTGTAGTCTGCTGCCAACTTTTTCTTCTATCACCTTCAGAGTTTGGGGTTTCACGTTGAGGTCTTTAATCCATCTGGAGTTGACTTTTGTACAGGGTGAGAGGTAGGGGTTTAATTTCATTCTTCTACAAGTGGTGATCCAGTTTTGCCAACACCACTTGCTGAAGATGCTGTCTTTTCTCCATTGTGGTTTCTTGGCCCCCTTGTCAAATATGAGATGGCTGAAATTGTATGTGCTCAGATTTGGATCTTCGGTTTTGTTCCATTGGTCAACAGGTCTGTTTTTGTGCCAGTACCAGGCTGTTTTTATGACTATAGCCCTGTAGTATAGTTTAAAATCTGGTATAGAGATCCCTCCTGTGTAGCTCTTTTCACTCAGGATTGATTTGGCTATTCGGGGTCTTTTGTTTTTCCAAATGAATTTAAGAACTTTTGTTTCCAAGCCTGTGAAGAAACTCTTGGGGATTTTGATTGGGATTGCATTAAATCTATACAAGAGTTTTGGTAAAATGGACATTTTTACAATGTTAATTTTCCCAATCCATGAGCATGGGAGGTTTTTCCATCTTCTGAGGTCTTCTTCAATTTCTTTCTTTAAGGGTTTAAAATTTTTGTTGTAGAGGTCTTTGGTGTCTTTGGTTAGGTTTGTTCCTAGGTATCTTATTGTTTTTGAGGCTATTGTGAGTGGGAAGGTCTCTTTGAATTCTTTCTCCAGTTGCTTGTTCTTGGTGTAAAGAAAGGCCATTGATTTTCTAAGGTTAATTTTGTATCCTGCCACTTTGCTGAAGCTGTTAATCGTTTCTAGGAGTTTTCTGGTGGAGTTTTTTGCATCCCTTAAGTAAACAATCATATCATCAGCAAATAGGGATAGTTTGACTTCCTCTTTTCCAATTAGTACTCCTTTAATATCCTTTTCTTGCCTTATTGCTCTAGCAAGTGTTTCAAGCACTATATTGAAGAGGAGTGGTGATAGGGGGCAGCCTTGCCGAGTTCCTACCTTTAAAGGGAATGTTTCTGTCATTTCCCCATTTAGGATGATATTGGCTGTGGGTTTCCTGTATATGGCTTTGATTACATTGAGGAATGATCCCTCCAATCCAATTCCTTCTAGGACTTTAAGCATGAAGGGATGCTGGATTTTGTCAAAGGCTTTTTCAGCATCAATTGAGATGATGGTGTGGTTTTTGTCTTTGATTCCGTTTATGTGTTTGATGATGTTTATTGATTTTCGTATGTTGAACCATCCCTGCATCTCTGGTATGAATCCAACTTGGTCATGATGGATGATCTTCTTGATGTGGGTCTGTATGCGATTTGCCAGTATTCTGTTTAGAATTTTGGCATCTGTGTTCATGAGGGAGATGGGTCTATAATTCTCCTTTTTAGTTGTATCTTTGCCTGGTTTTGGTAATAGAGTGATGTTGGCTTCATAGAAGGAATTTGGGAGAGTTCCCTCTGATTGTATACTTCTAAACAGTTTCAGAAATAATGGTTGTAGGTCTTTTTGAAATGTTTTATAGAATTCTGCTGTGAAACCGTCTGGGCCTGGGCTTTTTTTAGTTGGGAGGCTTCTTACTACATCCTCTATTTCTTCATATGTTATGGGTCTGTTTAAGCTGCTGGTCTCCTCTTGGCCAAGCTTTGGTGATTCCCAAGATTTCAGATATTCATCCATTTCTTCTAGATTTTCAAACTTGGTAGAATATAGGTTCTTGTAATATTCCCATATAATTTTCTTGATCTTTTCCTTGTCCGTTGTGATATTTCCCTTTTCATCACAGATTGTATTGATTTGGAGTTGTTCCTTCTTTCTTTTTGTTAACTGGGCTAGAGGTCTGTCTATCTTGTTTATTCTTTCAAAGAACCAACTTTTGGCTTCATTGATTTTTTGTATTGTTTTCTTTGTTTCTATTTCATTGATTTCTGCTCTGATTTTTGTTATTTCTTCCTGTCTGTTGCGTTTAGGGTTCATCTGTTGTTGCCTCTCAAGTGCTTTTAGCTGTAGTGTTAGATCATTCACTTGTGCTCTTTCTGTTTTTCTAATGTAGGCACCCAGGGCTATAAATTTCCCTCTTAGGACTGCTTTTAAGGTATCCCATAGGTTTTGTTGTGTTGTATTGTCATTGTCATTCAGTTCCAGGAATGTTTTTATTTCTTTCTTTATCTCTTCCTTGACCCATTCATTATTCAAGAGTGTGTTGTTTAGTCTCCATGTGTTCTTGTAGGCAGGAGGGCTTGTCCTGGTGTTGATGTTGAGCTTCATTGCACTGTGGTCTGACAGGATGCATGAAATTATTTCAATCTTTTTGTATTTGTAGAGGTTTCTTCTGTGTCCCAGGATGTGGTCGATTTTGGAGAATGTTCCGTGGGGTGCTGAGTAGAAAGTGTATTCTCTGGTATTAGGATGGAATGTTCGGTAGAGGTCTATGAGGTCCATTTGGTGTATCATATCGTTCAGTTCAGATGTCTCTCTGTTTATTTTTTGTCCTGTTGACCTATCCAAAGGACTCAGTGGGGTATTGAAATCTCCCACTATGAGTGTGCTGGGGTTAGTCTGTGACTTGTGGTCCTGGAGAATTGTCTTTATAAAGTTTGGTGCACCAGAATTTGGGGCATATATATTCATAATTGTGAAATCTTCTTGGTGGATTGTTCCTTTGATGAAAATGTAATGGCCTTCTTTGTCTCTTCTGATTTCTTTTACTTTGAAGTCTATTTTATCCGATATTAAAATAGCAACACCTGCTTTCTTTTTGGTACCATTTGCTTGGAATATTTTTTTCCATCCCTTCACTTTAAGGTGGTGCCTGTCCTTGAAGGTAAGATGTGTTTCTTGTAGACAGCATATCGATGGATTCTGTTTCCTAATCCAGTCTCCCAGTCTATGTCTTTTGATTGGGGAATTTAGTCCATTAATATTTAAGGTTATGACTGATAGGTTTGTGTTGCTTCCTTTTGCCTTATTATCCATTTGCGGTTTTGGTTTAGGTTTCTACTTCTGCAGTTATGCTTTTATTGATTTCTCTTTCTAGGTGCCTGGGGATGGTTGCTCCTTTCTTCTGTCCTTTGAATTGCTTCAAGTATTCTCTGAAGGGTTGGTTTTCTGGACATGTATTCTTTCATCTTGTTTATGTCATGGAAGGTTTTTCTCTCTCCTTCAACTAGAATCGACATTTTTTTCTGGGTATAGTAACCTGGGTTGGCATCTATTGTCCTTTAACACTGGGAATGCTTTGCTCCACGTTCTTCTTGCTTTCATAGTTTGCACTAAGTCAGTTGTAATTCCGATAGGTTTCCCTTTATAGGTCACTTGTTGTTTTTCTCTTGTGGCTTTAAGGATTTTGTCTTTATTTTGCGTGTCTAGCATTTTAACTATGATGTGGTGTGGAGAGTTTCTTTTCTGATCTTGTCTGTTTGGATTTCTATGTGCTTCTTGTATTTGTATTTTTTTTTAATGGAAATAGAGGCTTTTTTAATTTTTATTTTTTATTTTATTTATTTCTGTGTATGAATGTACTGTCTGCATGCAGGTTTGTGCACCCGTGTCCTGCAATGCCGCGGAGGTCTGAAGAGGGTATCAGATTACCCTGGAACTGGAGTTCTCCTGGAATTGGAGTTACAGACGGTTCTCAGCCGCCATGTGGGTGCTGGGGATCGAACCCAGATCCTCTGCAAGAGTGGTCGGCGCTCTTAACCACTAAGCCATCTCTCCAGCCCCGGTTTTTCTTTTTTAAGTTTGGGGAAGTTTTCATCTATTATTCTGTTGAAGATCTGATCAATGCCATTCTTTTGGGATTCTTCTCCTTCCTCTAGTCCTATGATGTGGAGGTTTGATCTCTTCATAGTGTCCCACAGTTCCTGGTTGTTCCACTTTTTTGTATTTTTAAATTTTTCATAATAATCTTTACTTGAAGTTTTTAGTTGTTCTGTGTTATCTTCCAGGTCTGATATTCTTTGTTCTGCTTCCTCCATTCTGCTTCTGAGGCTTTTTCCATTCCTTTCCTCTTAATTAGATGTGTTTGATTTCCTTTTTCATTTCCTCTTCTGATTTCTTTAGTATTTCCACTTCCTTTTGGAGCTTCTCAATCTCTTCCTATAGCTCTTTGCTTCCCTTGTTGGTTTCCTTATCTTTTTCAGCATGGGATCTTTTCAGTGTTTCCACTTCCTTCTTGAGTTCTTCATTTTCTTTTCTTAATTCTTTGATTTGCTCTTTATAATCTTGCATTTATTTAAGTATATTCATGATTGTGTTTCTGATATCTGTGTCCTGGGCCATCCCCAGGGGGATCCCACTGTAGGAATCTTCCACAGGGTTGGTAGAGCTTGGTGTGGGATTATCCAGCACCTTTCCCATATTGTCTCTTCTTCGTGTTCCTGGCATATGGGCTTCTCCTTGCCTGTATTCCAATGTGAGTCCCAAATGCCTCTTCACTGTGTTTGAAAGCTTGCTTTGCTTGCCTCCTTCAGACTCCTTTGTAATTCCAGTTGGCAGTTGGGGGGGGGGGTTACCTACGCTTCAGGAGGTCTTGGGAGATCTCTGATCTCAAGACTCATACAGCCCCACCTTTTATACCAGCTGGAAGGATCTTGAATTATTTTCAATTTCAGTGGTAAACTCTCTCAAGCTACAGCAATTTGAACAATGTTAAGAACTTTGTTTCCACATGCAATTCCTTCCATTCAGGGAATGTACAGAAGGTGCTCTCTGTCCAGCTGAGGGCACTTTGTTCTGTTCTGCGTCTGGCTATATATAAACCCAGTAGAAAAGAAGACTGGGATAAAGAGTTTTCAGGGTTCGCCCTAATGATTGAATATTGCTAGAGAAATGTCAAGAAAGACATTGGAATCTCTAGACCTGAGGCTCACAGAATATAGTGAAACAGGGATAGAGCGGGTACTAACACATCATGAAACTCTTACCAGTGAAGCTTCCTCGTGCATGCAACAGAGGGTGATGAAATGGCTATGATTAGAGACAGAAGAGTGCATGTCCTTCGATAGGACTCCTATATGTTTAAAAATATTTTGTTTATTTTTATTTTACATGTATGTGTGTATTCCTTGCATGTATGTAATTGCAACTTTGTCTTGCAATGCTGGCCAAGGTCAGAAGAGGGCATCAGATGCCTCTGGAACTGGAGTTACCTATGATTGCTACCACCACCTGCCATGTGGTGGATGAACATAAGGAAACAGTTTTTGACACTTCTGGGAACTTGCTCAAATGAACTGGGTGACAACATGTACAAGACCTGTGCGAACTAACTCAATCAGACAAACACTGAGCATGGAATTGAGGAAATGGGCAAGAAACCCAGCCTTAGCCAAGGAAATATTGGCAGCTCATCACTACAGGGTGAGGGAGAGTTGGTTTTCTTTAAGGCAGTGACGTTGACAGGCTGACCAGGCTCCAATGGGTGTTCTCACACTAAGGGACGTCTGGAGACACAAACTGGACTCAACAGGTAAGATGAAATAAGGAACAGAATGCAAGAGATCTGATAGGGTGTGTTATGGGAATTCAGATAGGAGAGAGGTTCTAAATATGATTAAGATGTATGAAATGCTCAAAACTTCAATGAAATATGTATAAAAAATAAACTAGAGTCTCTGTGTGCAGTACTTAATATGTCAAATGTTTCTTTTTGTTTTTTTGAAATAAAAACTAAAAAATAAAAATAAATAAACAATAATAAATTAAAGAGAAAGACAATTTAGCAAATTCTCAGCTGTAATTAAATAATTATGGGTTGTAGATGTAGCTCAGTGGTAGAGTACTTATCTATCATGCTTGAGGCCTTCAGTTAGAATCTTAGCACTGAGAGAGAATAAGATGGAAGGGAAGAAGCGAAAGGCGAGAAGGAGGGTAAGGAATGAATCGTGGTAACTGGGAGTGGTCAAGTGTTCCTGCTGATTATGGCACTGTATCTAGAAATATTTTCTGCAAAAGCCTAATCTGGGAAAAAAGTGAAATTGTTACATCCTTCAGGACTTGCCACGGAAGAATGGATAATCAGATTTTAACCTCTGTATTTTTAAATGATTATATTTATAGTTTATAAATAAATCCAAAAGTTCTTTCCTAAAAGCCTAGTATAATATATTGTATGGAGGTAGCAAATCTTAATGCTAAAAATATTTCAGGTTACAACAATTTATTAGCTTGTTTATTCATTGTTACATTGATTCCAATGTCTGTATAATAGTGGTTAAAAGAAAAAAAAAAACTCATTGCGTTCATGTTTGGAATACTACAAGATTACTCAAAACAAATTTTCATAGTATTATATTATTGGCCTCTATTACTTTTCTTTTCTAAATGGGGCACAAAGATGCTTGAAAAGAAGACAAGAATATGATTGGTCCATGGAGAGCCAATCAGAGGAATTTGACTGGAAAACTCCAGTCAGCATGCCAAATTCATGGTAGGCTAGTGAGCCTCACAGAATCACCTTTACCTCCCAATCTCATTTTTAGCAAGATGATGAAAAGCAGAAGAGGAGAAAAATCTAACTGGGATCTTATGTGATGGAGCCTAGGGGATGTATCTCCCTTATATCTTACTGAGGGTCAATACAGCAAAATCATTATTGACGATAGGCTTGCAGAAAAAGAAAAATAACCACATACACAAGCAAGTATTCACTTCTAAATACAGTCTCTAGCTAAGACTTATTTATGTGAATTTCCAAAGAGTGAACAAAATGCATTCTTTTTAATGTTTCCCTACTGTTCCTGAAAATAAATGAGTCTGCCAAGATTTGCAACAGTGCTATCCATACCCCAATGATAGGTGCTTTGTTGAACTGCCTGACTCGCTGGCATAATTTCCAGAAGTTAGGCTCGAAGCATAAAATATTCTATGTTTGTCCTGAATATTTTGCAGTGTGAGACAAGCTGGATACAATTTATAGTGTAGTGTGTCCTACAGCAACTGAGATGTCATGTCGCACAATGCTGAGGGTAAATCTGCTGTAATTTATTGTATACCTATACAGTGGGTGACTTTTACCTTTAATGTTGTTAAATTGTTCCATTCCCTCCAAGGGATTATTTGCATATATTTAACAGAATGCAGACCTGGCCACATTTGTTTCTAATGTCTAATTAGATGTGAAGGAACCTTGACTTTAATATTATGCTTTAAATTTAACTCTGGTGAACTGTGACTGAAAATGATATTACAGTCTATTAGGTATGATCTGGGAAAATAAGCATGTAATTTGTAGTATTATTATTACAACCCCTTTTATGGCATATGTTTCAAACACTATTATAAAATGAATGTCACTACCATTCCAAGTTTGACATTTTAAATAAAACTAGATGGGGAGTCATAAAATTTAAATAAAAGAGTATTCCATACTATTAAACTTACGGCCTATTCATTTTCCTGTAAACTGAATGCCCGTGTTTAATCTGTTTAGCTGGTTAACTAATTGGCTTTTGTTAATGCAGTGGCAGATGATTTTGCCTGGGATATGGAGCACTTCTTATTTTGTGAATATTAACCATTAAACTTTAATTGGCATTCACAATTTAACGGTAATCTTTTGCACAACTGACACATGTGGTAAAGCAAATATGCAAACGTCCCATTTTAAAGGTTTCTAAAAAAAAATTTTTAGGCACTTGTACCAGAAATGTTGCTACAATTTTCTTTCATTTTTAATTTTCATAGCGAGGTTCTCAAATGAGTCTAGAAATCCTTCGAAGTTATGACTGTGGGGCAATGGACTTGAAGTGTTAGCCTGAGGGTCTGGAGTTAAGTCCCAGTAGCTGACTATTCCTGGAAAACGGATAGCATTGGACTCAAAGGAAACAAGCAAGAGAGCAAGCGAGGGACAGAGGTGAGAAGATGTCAAGTTCTATTCATGAATTCATTCAAGATGTATTTTTGAGCACCTACAATATTGTAGGGCTATACCAACGTTTTTTCATGCTGACATGAGGTTGGTGATATTTTTATTTCAGTAATAGGTGACCTGGAGCTGAAGCAGCAAAGATATGTTTTAGGAGGCCATTTTTTTTCACCAAATGTGTATCTTCTTTGCTGAGACAGAAAAGAATTTTCAGACACTAAAAGTCTATTTTCTCAGTTTTTATGCTAGTCAGAATAAAATGGCTATAGCCTTAACTGTCTATTAAGTATAATCATTATTAGTATTTTCACTATTCCTTTCATTATAGGTAGACAATCACCAAAATAGTAAATCAGGTCCTGATGTGTAGCTATCCTCACCATGGCCAATTTAAAGCAATTTATGTGCTATCACTGAATGTGTAGATGAAAGGCACTCAGAATTGACTGCCTTTATATATTATTTCCACCATGCAGAGAGAATAAGTGTAAATAATCTGAAGACCTTAGGCAACAGTTAAATATACTAGTACGTTAAAGAAGCGATGGATTTGTGTAATTAATTTTGTTAATAAGATAACTTAATTGTAAGCATGTATAGTTTTTTTTAAAATTTGATGTATTGAAAATGTAGCTCAAAAAACATCTCTGAATATTTAAAACTCTTCACTCATAAACTGGAATAGGTCAGCTATAACTCCTGCTCTGTGCAGAATGACTTTGGAGAAGCAAAAATAAAAACAGAAGGCTGAGGGTTCTAATAGCCCAGGTGAATGATGATGATAATTTGAAACAGAGGGTAGATAACTTGAAATGAAAGTAGTCAAGAAGTTCTTGCATAGGGATATGCTTTGGAAGAAGAACCTGATAAGCTGGGTGCGGAGGCTGCCCTTATTGCATTAGCTTCCTTGTGTTTGTTTGAGTGAAGATCACTTTAATTTTTGTCAATTGTTGTCTACATATTTAATTATATTTCTGTCATTTTTAAGCAATGGAACTAAATATCAAACAGATGAGCTTATTTAACAACATTTTTCTTAAAACATAATTAACACATTATTAAAAATGGAACTTAAGGGTCCCAATTAAAGCAGCACTCAGGAGTTTGTTGAAATAGAGAACTTGTTCTCTTCTCAAAAGGTTTCACAATCCAGATAGCATCACTTTAGTCTGAAGTACACACTGATGTTAGCCAGTTGATAATTGGGTATATTTAAAAGGTGTGTTCTCAGACTGGGTTGCCTGAAATAGTGTGACACATTTATAAATTTGGTGAAGATTCATAACTATGTATCTCCATGAATAAGAGAAATGCTCACAAAACACACACACACACATATATATATATATGTGTGTATATATATATGTATACACATATATATATGTATATATATATATATATGTGTGTGTGGGTGTGTGTGTTAAATACCTCTGGTTTATCTTATGATCACATATTTGTTTTCAACCATAATACATATTTCAACATATGTATTCATAATTTAGGACTCACAGAGGAACCTTTGTGACTTTCCAAGATAAATAAGTCATTACATAAAGAGAGAAATGTTCACAAAATCCACATTTATTTTAAGAAAACTTTAATTATGGGTCAATTCTTCAGCCTGCATCTTGGTACAGTGTTAAGGATGTACCCATGTCTTTTTGATAATTAAAGGAATTATAAACATTTGTTGATGTTCTGTGAACATGCCTCATTGTCTCTGGGAGGGTGTTAGAAAATTTCGATAAATGATGATTAGATTAGTCCATAAATTACAGTTCAAGTTAGAAACATTATTGCTAACTGTTTTCATTATTGCCCTTGAGATGAATCAGCTTATTTTCCTCCAATCTGTGATTAAATTTAAGTTTAAAATTGATTCCTTCTGCTTGGTCTACATTCTTTCAAAATTAAGATCTAAATTGGCTGTCTGGTTACACTAATGTTTTAACACTATTGGTCTCTTATTGAATGTCTGAAACTTATGAAAGTCACACACAGCAGATCAATGCCTTTTTCTTTAATTCTAAATAATGATGTGAATTTGCAAAGAGTAACTGATTGCTTCAAATGGACAATTTTAATTCATTGTTTATGTAATTTACAATATGAAATTCATTGAAAATAAGTACATTTAACTTTCATGTTATGGCATTTCTAATAGAATCTTGAGCAGCTGTTCCATTGTACCCCGTTTTTGCTGTGTGGTTTATATCAAACAACCATTTGCATAACTCTGGTAGATCCTAGTTCCATTTTCTCATCATTAAAAATAAGGGAATTAACTTGATTTAAGATTTCTTTGGCTTAAAAATAACCCATTTATGGGGCTGGAGAGATGGCTCAGTGGTTAAGAGAACCAACTGCTCTTGCAGAGGACCCAGGTTCGATTCTCAGCACCCACATGGTGGTTAAGAATTGTCTTTAACTCCAGTTCCAGGGGAATCCGATGCCCTCTTCTGACCTCCGTGTCATTGCATGACATGGGTGCACCAACCTACATGCAGATAGTACACTCATACACACAAGAGTAATAATAATAAAAAAATAATCCGTTTATTAGGTTACTTGTGTTATTGCTGAGAAAAAATGTTTGAAAAATGCAACCAAAGGAAGGAAGGAAGGAAGGGAAGGAGGGAGGAGGGAGGGAGGAAGGGAGGGAGGGAGGAAGGAAGGAAGGAAGGAAGGAAGGAAGGAAGGAAGGAAGGAAGGAAGGAAGGAAGGAAGGGTTTATTTGGGCGTACAGTTCCAGTTCCAGGGTATAGTCTTTCATGGTGTGGAAGACATGGTAGCAGCTGATGGGATAGCTGGTCATATGGCATCCACGGTCCAGCCTAAGAGAACAATGAATGCTCCTGCAGAACTCACTTTATAACCTGTTTGTTCAATGTAGAACCACACTTAGCATAATCCAGGTAACCCATCAAAGGCATGCACTGAAGCTTTCTCTTAGACGATTCTAGATCCTGTTGGGTTGACATTAACCACCAAACCAAGATTTTTATTACACATTATTATTAGCATTTTATTTATTATTTCTTTACAGTACTAAAGATTGAATTGAAGGCCTCAAACTTGCTAGGCAAATGCTCTACCATTGAGCTATATCCTCAGCACTTCCTTAAGTGCATACATCAATTATTTGGAAAAAAAAGACTGTAACTGTACAAAGTCAGTCCCAAAAAGCAATGTTTAATGTGAAACATTGAGCTCTTGCCAGGGTCATGTGTCTGATTCTCCTGTTCCATTCAAGGAGATGGTAATGGTTGATATTTGTTCAAGTCTTAAAAGTTAACTGAGAAGTGCAATCAAACTCTATACACAGTCTTAATTCATTGATATAGATTATTTGAAAGAATGTATAATATTGATCTCTCTTTTACCAAATATATCACTATATTTATTGAATGGACAGTATCTATCCAATTTACTAAAAATAAAATAAATACTTGTGAAACTATGCACAGTGCTGCAGAATGTTAATATGGATTAAGAGAGCAAAGAAACAGAGTACTAGAGTGGCATCAAGGATGAATTAGAGGATGAAGCAAATACAAAGAAGTGGCTTGCATTTATGTTTGGACCTTTAGTCAGCTTTCAGACAGCACTGTAAGCTCAGCTTCCCATAGAAATAAGAGAGATTTTCTGGATGCCTTTTATGAGTCTTGGACTAGTCCCAGCAGCCACCATCCAAACTCAGAAAGGGGAGATGACTTTAAGAGCTGATATTTTACTCTCTTTATCGGTCATTTCTGCCTTTGACCCAGCAGGTAAAACTCCTCCTGCTGTTCTCACCAAGTCTCATGTAGAATGTCACAATTTCATTTATATATTTGCTTTTGAGTCCCCTTTCATTGAAGTGAAGCCTAAAATCTTCCTACTCTGTGACATTCCATTCTTTGTTGACTCGGTGATCTATGGTAACATCAGACAGCATAGGACATTTCATTGACTCCATTCCAAGATGTGGTGGCAGGAATACACGCCAGCATAACAATCACAAAGTCCTTCTGTCCTGTCACAATCCTAGTTTTCCGATTCATCTAATTGTGTTACTGTCTTTCCTCCCCGTCTCATACCCCTCGTTTACTTTTTTGCCATTACTTTCCTTCATACATATTTTTCCTTTAACCTATGAAGTTGCCTTAAGTTAAAAAATAATTATTTTTTCCCTTCAGAAACAAGAAGCTTTTTCAGACATTACATATTTACATATTCCATGATTATAACAAATAATAAAATTCATTCTTGTTTTAATCAAGCTTCATAGCTATTGTTTTAAAAGGTCAATATGCTGAATTTGATACTGGTGTTGTAGTTTTATCTGCTACCCTGCTTGGGTGTTTCACATTTTCCCTAGACCAAGTGGATTTGTGGAATGTTTCTTGTTGTCTTATTCTAAATCCATCTTCACAATTAAAAACCTGCACTAGCTGTTTATTGTGGATGCCAGGAGTACAAATGCAGGTATTCTTAGAACTTCTTGCTATTCACAATAATATCATATCCAGAATTCAAAATTTAATCATCCTTCTCTGACATAAGCATCTCTCTCTGCACACTTCTGATTTTCTATTCTCATTTGTCATCCTTATTACCATCTCTACATATGTGGATTTCCATTGCTATGACAAAATATCTGAGACAAATAAAATAAAAAAAAATTATTAGCTGACAGATTCAGACACATTGGTATGTAGTCACGCCGAGTTGCTTTTAAGCTATGGTATGACAGTGCACCATGATCAAAGAGCATGGTGGAGGGAAAGTGATCACTTCATTGCAGCCACCAAGCAAAGAGAAAAACAGATGATTAGGACAAACTCTTCTTTCAAATGACATATTTGCTCCAAGGAGGCCCCAAATATTAAAAGTTCCATCATATTCATCTAGCTTTTTAAGCTAGGAATCCATCAATGGATTAATCCACTGATGAGAGCAGAGTCCTGTTGGTCCATCTACCTCTCAAAACCCCTAGCCCTTACCAATGCTGTCTTGACAAATTTGTTAGTATATGAGATTTGGGCACCATTTCAGTTCTACAATATATGCCTTCCTGTGTTCCCAGACCATAATTTTTCGGATGTTTTCCTCTAACTCCTTCCAGAATTTGGTGACACATGATCAGACATCACGACAGTACATTAGGCACCTTTGGCTCTTTGGGTCAACAGTATGTCAATCTCTGGCTCTGGGGACACTCAGTAGTACTTCTATTTCCCCTGAAAGGAAGCCAGGGTTATAAAAGAAAGTCTAGAAAACATCTATTTAACAATCATGCTGTCTAATGTCAGCTGGGCCCTTATTGCCTGTTGGGCAATCCTTTTATCAGTATATATTGATTAAACATCGAAACTGAAAACTCCATTTGGAAAGTCACAAAAGTTAAAGGATTGGTATTAAGAGCTCATAGAGTCAGGGGATAGTGAAACAGGACCCCTGGATTGGGATGCTTGAGACAGCGGGTACAGATAGGACCAGAGAAAGTCAGGTCAGAGGGGAGCCCAGAACAGCCCGGTTGGCAAGGGTGGTGCTGCTGTTTGCTCACATTTGAATGTCTGTGCCCAGAGCTGACAAAGATAAATTCCACTGTGGTTGAACAAATAGGCTTTCCTCATCCTCAGCCAATAAATATCCCATATTCTGAACAGGCTCTCAATTGACTTCTTGCTACAATTTGAGTTGATGGTCTGCACAGCTGTGTAGAAAGGAGGGCTTGGGTTACATCACAGACAACCTCTCTGACTATAATTGCCCCATTACAGGAGTGATCAACTGAGACGTCATTGCCAAAAGTCCCTCACTGTGAACTCCCTGAGACCGGATACAGACTGTTTTTGATGGAAGGCCAATTGCTCAGGGATTTACTGCCCTTAGCAGTTCTATGAAAGGCAATGAGGCTTGCTTTCAGGGCACAATGAAGAAACCATCTGTTTGCTCAAACCTTTGCCTAAGTGCAAGCCTCATAGTCCCCAAGGGCTCTGTTGATGTTGTTGTTATTGTTGTTCTTCATTATTTATTGATCATCTGAAATGCATAATGTATTGAGAGATGATTGTGTTCATGGAAAATACAGTTTATGTGTATGAAAGATACTCAGTAAAATACTCCATACATAATGTTTAGAAGAACAGTACATCTGACCTGGTAAGGGACAGAGCTCACTATTTAGATGAAGTAGGATGTTTGGATTATCTTTTAGCCAGGAGTTGAAGTTTAGAAGGAAAAAGTAAAGCAATCAAACTATTCTGGAATCTTAACTTGGAATCTTTGACCACATTATCAAATGTGTGATTATCCTACAAAATTAACTTGATCTAGATGAGTCTTTGTTGCCTGCACAATGTCTAATTCCTTCCTTTCCATTCCATTCATTTCCGTCATTTATCTAAGAAATATTTATGAACATGTATTATGTGTCAGACATCTTGAAATAAAAAATTAATGAACTACTGTCATTATCTCAAATGCTTATCTTTTTAAAAAGAAATCAAGGCAATTTACCACATCATCTCCTCATCTTGGTAGAAATATATAGATGTTGCCCTTCAGATTAATAACATCATAATCAGTGTTGTGGTTAAGATCCTTAATAGTACAATTATAAGAATATGTATTATTTATTATGTGGGTGACATTAAAGGAATTTTTAATTGCTTATGATAAAATATATGTTATCTTAATTCTACATTTAGAAATAAAACATGTGGATGAATTTTATTTTTTAATATGTTTCCATGCCAAATGGTATGATTTTTCTTAATTCTTAGCTAGATCTTTTTTTCTTTCAATCAGAATACCTCTTGGTAAATTTCACATTACAAAATTTCAGAGACACCATCAAACATGACTATAAATTGGTCATCCACTGAACTAAAACTAAATCCATTTTATAATATTAAATTCCTAAAAAATAAAATAAATAGTAATTTCATCTATTTGCCATAATTAAGTGGCTACTAGTAGGTTATAATTTAAATGAATTAGCGGGGCTGGAGAGATAGCTTAGCGGTTAAGAGCGCCGACTGCTCTTGCAGAGGACCCGGGTTCAATCCCCAACACCCACATGGCGGCTGAGAACCATCTGTAACTCCAATTCCAGGAGAACTCCAGTTCCAGGGGAATCCAATGCCCTCTTCTGACTTCTGAGGCACTGCACAACACGGGTGCACAAACCTACATGCAGATAGTACATTCATACACATAGAAAAAAAATAAAATAAATGAATTAGCATGCTTTAGAACTTAGTTATGTGGAAGGTTTTCTAATTCATCTCAAGTACTAGAAATTTTCAGTAGTTGAGACAATGTATTGATGTTTGTTTTCTGTGACCTTTGTAAACATCAATTTCTTCACAGAGGATCAATAGTCTCCTTGAATACTGTGAGTTCAATGGAAATAACACTAACAGAAGACTTGATCCATCATTATTCAGGTGCACATATATGCCATTTTCTAGTTAACTTTTTCCCCTTGATCTAAGATCACATTAAAGGAGTAAGTTGTCACCACAGAATTAATCCAAATGGTTAGAATTGACCAAATTTATATTTTATCCAAGGATCATATAAAATATGTGAATGAAATCTACTTTGAATTAAGGAAAGAACTTCAGTTTTAATATTGACTTGAATAAGCATATTTGCCAGACAAAACCATCTTTGAAAATTCTTTGAATTGCTATGACACTTTCTTCTTTATTACTATAACTTTTAGGATAAAATAATAGTATAGCAATGAAAATTATATAAAAACATCTTAGTTAATTACTCTGATTAAACCGGTTTCTACTGAGAAAAATTCAAATTTTATAAGTGCTTTATGCAATTTTACCTAGAGTTATAAATTTATGTCGAATGTTCATGAATATTTTTGGAGCCAGATTATTGTAAATTCTGTCCAGTAAGATTTCTGATCACAAAACAGATGTCTATAATAGTTTACATATTTATCAAAATCACTCATTCATCCTAATCAAAAATATTTTTAAATTAATTACTAACAAGTGCAACTCATAGTATAAACTGCACATCTATGACTAACAAATTTCTCTGAAACTCTTTTCCTGCTCTTTACTTTAGGAAGAGATCCACCCTCCAGGAGCGTCCAACCCTTTAACATTGCACTGTGACTTCATCTGCAAATGTGTTGGGCTGCATTCCCAGCTATTCTGGGACACATGCGGCCCACACCTCTGAGGGCATCTCTAAACTACAGTGTGCGAGGCCTTTGTCATTGTGAGGCAATATGAGCTTGACTTCAGCCCTTTGTAAGTGTATCATCAGATACTGCTATGTAACACACAGTCTCCCCCAGTCATCCACGCCATCTTTCAGCATGGTTATAGCTCACAATCATGCAGAAGGTATACTGAACTTTGCTCTAGGAAGAGAGATAATCAAGGAGGCACATGCATCATAGGAACTAGCTTCCTGAGTGGCTGCAAAAGATCTGAAAATTGGGCCTTGTATAATCCCCCATACCTTCCCTCTGACTCCTATAGACCGATCCTCACTTCTAGCAAATATTATTAAAATATAAGTTAAATAATGGAGAGGTTCATCCAAAATCAGGTTCACAAAATTATTCTCTCCCTTTCCGTCTTTGTTTCTTCTCTTTTCCTCTGTCTTCTTATGCCCCTCATCATTCATACCCTGGGGAAGTAAAGCTGCCATGCCCTAGAGAAAGGTCTGTGTAGTACAGACCCATACCTTCCAAGAGCCAGGTGTGAGACCTTGGGAGCAGATGCCCTCTCTCCCACTAGTCCACAGCTCTGCTCTGTTGTTTGAAGATAATCTCATAAGACTCCTTAAGCCAGAGGCACTCAACTAATCCATGCCTGAAATCTTAATCCTTAAATCTAGATGATAGCAAATATTTATCATTTTTGGCCACTGAACTTGAATTAACTTGTCTTTGTTTCTTTATTTTTTTTTTTTGTTTGTCAAAATTTCAAATGTAAGATTTTTTTATTGTTATTAAACTTTTTCCATAAATCATACATCATTTCTCAATGTAGAGTCACTTCTCTTTCCATTCCCACCACCCCACCCGAGTCCCTGCACTCTGCCTTTGTTTCTTTTTTATTTCATTAAGTTTAGTTCTTTATTTGAAGACAGTCCAAACTTGTTATTCCAAGAAGGACATGTCTCCTGGGCATTTTTCTTTAAATGATGACTTAGGACCCCAGGCTCTTTCTATGTTGTTAGAGGGGTTTTCTTTTGGGTACCGGGAATCATTTTTATTCAATCAATGCATATACAGAGATCTTAAATAGATAGGGATTGGAACATGGTAGGATAAAGCAAGCTAGGATGTAATAATGTACATATGATGTGGGCTTGAACTTACTAACACATTAACACTTAGTAGGGAAGGGCCTGGGAGATGTGTAACCGGAAAGAAAGAGGAAATGTGTTGGTAAAAACTTGTCAGTTATTCTCTGCTACAGGGAGAAGAGAGTGATTAAGTAAGATAGTCTAGAGTTGGAGAGAAAGGAAGACAAATGGCAAGATTCCAGGCAGAAGGAACAGCTTTCTGGGAACTTTGAAATGTTTGGCATAAGAGTGTCTGCCAAAGAATCCAGTCCCTCATTTTCTCTACAAAATAAGTAAAGAAGCAAATTGAAAAACAACAGGAAGCCACTTTAGAAGAAAAACTTGTATATCTTTTAGAAATGATATTATACCATACTCTAGCAGATTGAAAGATGCAGAGGGCCACTGCCAATTACTCCAGTCAAGTTCAAAGAAAATATCAAGGCTATCTCAAGCACAAAAATATTCACAGAAGAAAAGAAGTCACAGGCCTCCTGTGTGCTACTTGACTGTGTTTCAGGGAAGAACTGGTTCCTTAAGATAACACTGAAGCAGGCTTTCAAAGGAGACTGCTGCAAAGAAAAAGCTCATTCCTAATAATGAAGAAAGGAATGCACTACTGTAAATTTGGCAGTGAAAATATCACCAATATTTTTTTCTGTAAATATATTTCTTCCTGTTTATACTTTAGTATATGGGATGTTAATGTGTCTTCCAGCACAAGTTAAATCTGAGTGAAGCCTTGTGAGAGAACAGATGAACCTGCATAAAATAAAGGGAATTTGGTTGACATTCCAAAGGTTAGGACTGTCTTGTTTTCTTAGTTCTTTTGGTGAGAAAGGAAGAAAACTAAATCCAGAACATTAATTTATAGCCATGCATTTAATAAATAAATTGTTATGGGACCCTATATACCACAGATATATAGTTTTTGCATAACTAAAATAATGTAAACACATTTTAATAATTCTAAAATCTCTTTTATCATAGTGCTTTCAACGTGCCCTTTAAAGGGGTGTAGGTTACAATTTTAATGGAATTAATTCTCTTTATTTTTTTATTTTTTTTTCTGCATCTTTCTCTGCTTTTTTTTTTGTTTTGTTTTCATTTTTTTTAACAATAAGTGATAATTTGTGAGTACAAGCATCCTTCATGTAAAACCAATTGCAAGCAGTTGTGCCCAAACCCACACAGCTCATGGGTCCCACCATCCTGGCAGGGGGGGCTTGTATGTTCAATCAAGTTGATCAAATGAGTGTCCAGTCTATATTGTTGTAGTTTCACCATTAACCCCAATCGAAGCCCTTACATTCTACCACGCCCCCTCTTCCGCAGATTGTTCCCTAGGCTTAGAAAAGGGGCACAGGTGGATGAGAAGCAAAACACTCTACTTTCTCTGGAGCTGATGTCTTGGTCTCTAGTCAGTTCTGGCTGTTTTCTTTCATGGGCTGCCAGCTTGTCCAGGCATAACCTTTCGATCCTACTAATGAAGCACATGCAATTAGATATTTAGGTATTTAAACAGTATAATATATAGCCTTTCGATCCTACTAATGAAGCACACGCAATTAGATATATAGGTATTTAAACAGTACTAATTGTTATGGTAGGTTACTTTGGTATAGACACAGATGTTTGGATGGTATGTTAATTCATGAATTACATTTTCTTCTGTTAAGTATGGCAGGGTCTTCGTGTGGTTTATAACATCTCCTAACCATTAGAGGATGTAAGCTTGTGGCATCAGCCGTGGGTTATTCCTCCAAGGAGAGAGCTAATAGCCAATTAGATTTGGGATATACAGACATATGGCTGCCACTGCTGCACAGTATTTCCAGGCAGATGAGGTGTAGCTGGTGCTGACAGAGGAGTCTTGCTTGACTCAAGGAGACCTATATTTGCTTTATTGGTTTAGTGGCCTTTGGTAACACTCTCTGGCATTCCAGAGACCATCTGTATACTTGCAAGTGCGGTCTCCATACATCTTTCCCATGTTTATATCAGGTCTTCAACAGCAGGGCCTTATCGCCTCTCTTCCTGCAGATATCCCAGTTTGGAGGCAAGGAGCCTTTACCTTTTGTGGGGGCTTGGATCCCCTGGCCAACATCTCCTTGGTAGAATAATCCATTGTTGATGTCAGAGCTCCTGTATTAATATATTTTGTTTAAGTGCATAGCTTAAGGAGACTTTAGCATTATATTTGGTTCTAAATAGAGAATAATCCTTTTCACAGTTTCTATGTCCATTAGTCAATTAAAGAAGGCAGTTTTATTGATTTTACAAGAGAATACCTCTATAACAGCTGGCTCCAATCTACAGTTGGAGAATTAATTCTCTTTATTTTTTTTTATTTTTTAAAATATTTTATTTCTTATTTTTAGTTTTGTGTATGAGTGCATCACCTGAGTGTACACATAGTAAGGGTAAACCTTGTGTGATGCCTGTGGATGTCAGAAGAGGGCATCAGATTCCTCTGGAACTGGGGTTAAGGATGGCTGTTAGCCTCTGGAGTACTAGGAATTGAACCAGGTCCTCTACAAGAGCAGCCAATGTTCTTACCTGCTGAGACATTGCTCCATCACCTAGAATCTATTTTCTATCAAATAAATGGTTGGAGACAAAGCAGATAAAGAGACTGGGAGATGCCTTGAAACATAAGTCAGTGGTTAAGAGCACTTCCTGTTCTTCCAGAGAACCTGGCGGTGTTCTGAGCACTCACATGGTGGATTAAGCTTCTATAAAACAGAATATTGCCACAGCCTTTGATTACCTCCAGAACTTTAAGATAAGACCCTGTTGCTGAAGACAGGATAAACTTTGAACAGAGGACTTCAGGCAATGGAGCTGGAACTAACCTGGCAGACTTATCCCTGAAGACCACCCTCATAGTGTTAGAGAAAAACCCTATGTCTCTCATATGTCTAGACAAATGAAATTTATTACTGTATGGTAAATACGAATCCTTAGTTTTACAGACAAGTATACTGTAACATAAGTCATCAAAAAGCCTCTTTTTGCAACAGATAGAGGCTATTACAGAGTTCCACAACTCATCACACACACAGAAAATATGTCTCAGAGATGCCCAGCCCTATGTGACACACCTACAGTAGAACTGCCACACCACATGTTCATGGGACATAGCAGAAAATGGGGTAGAGAGATGACTAATCCATCCCTCAAATCTCACCAGGGAACCTTCCTCATGTGTCAAAGTGCCATACACATAAAAGGGAACTGGGTAAATTTTAGAAAACGAGAGACTGAAGAATGCATATCCCTGGAGAGGATTCCTGGATTAAACGTCAGCCACCCATGTCACAGGGACCATAGTAAGAGCCTGTGGTTGGTGCATGAATGTAAGGGAACAAAAGCTTTCAGGCCACTAGGAACTTGCAGTGACGATGACAGCATGGACAAAACCCCTGCTGACAAAATCAGACAAAAACCATACATAGAACAAGGAAAATGGGCAGGAGGCTCCAGTCTCAGGTAAAGAACTATTGGCAACGGATTACTGCTGGATGAGGGAGAGTAGAACTTCTTTAAGTGAGTGACTCCAGTGAATGAACTTGCACTGCAGGGAATCTGAGTACAAATTGATGACCAGATGCAACTTAACATATATGACACAAGGCATGAACTCCAGTGTGAGGGAATGCAGGGTGCTGTGGAGGGGGGAACAGTCTAAATATGATAAAGATATCTATTATATGAAATGCACAAAACTCAATAAAAATATTAAGAAAACTACAGTGTTTTTTAAATCATGAATGAGACAGGGCTGACAAATATTCTTCATGCCTTTCCAACGTAGTTCTTGAACAACAACAACAACAACAACAAAAACTTCCTGTAACTCCGGTAAGAGGCCTTCTTCTCTAGTCCATGGGCACCAGGGATGCACATGGTACATGTACACACATGCAGGCACTCAGACATAAAATAAAAATAAAACAAAACAAATCCAAAAAACCACAAAGAGCCTGGGGAGTTGAGTCAGTGGGTGAAGTGCTTCTTGTGCAAATGTAAACCTGAGTTTGTATCCATTTAAAAAAGTAGGATACAGATGCACACATCTGTATCCTTAGCACTGGGGGAGGATGGAGATGGTAGATTCATGGAACACAGCTTCCATGAATGCATAGCTGAACTGGTGAACTCCAGATTCATGGAGAGACTCTGTCTCACAAAATTAGGAGAATGGTTGAGAATAACCCTCAAAATTGTCCTCTGAATTCTCTATGATGGCAGTCATGTGCCCACACCTATATATGCAATATACAATGCATACACCCACACAGGCACTTAAATACAGCACACACACACACACACACACACACACACACACACACACAATAAGGATCAGTAAATATTTTACTTTTGGACTTTCATGTATTCAATAATTTAGTGGGGAGTTGGTGGGCTTCTGGGTCACAGCACCTGTGTGGAAGTCAAAGAACACCATTCAAGAGTAAGACATCTTGAGAAATGATTTATTTCCTTCTACCATGTAGGTCCCATGTTTTTATTTGAGGTACTCAGGCTTGGACAAGTGAAAGCTATACTACTATACCACTCATCTGCTTTTATGCAAAGCACCTACAGACAACATGGAATCTAAATTGTGCAGCTGTATTCTAGAGAAAAACTTCATTTGGCACACTGAAACTTTAATCATACATTTAACATGTGCCACACAATATTACTCCTTTATAATTTTTTCCCAAACATTTAAAAATTTATTTTGTTCATATTTAAAGGCTATATAAAAAAGCAACAGACTAGATATTTCTCACAAGCTATAGTTTGCTGACTCTTGATTTAGACCCAAACTATCTCAGATCTTGCTAATAAAAGCATGGACTTGAGAGATTATTAGAAATAGTGAATCACTAGTCTTTATCTTAATGGATAGAATCAAAACAAGTGCTTTTAGGAGGATGTCCTAGGCATCTTTAGTGTTTGTTTAAATTGGAGATCCTTTGATGTAGAACATAGTCAAGAATCAGAGAGAGTAGAAGAATGACAGGATTTTTTAATTGAAAAGTAATAGATCACAAAAGTACATTTCAAAGTCTATGCAATAATTATTACAAGGACCCTTTCATCCCTTCCTCAATGCCAAACCACAT
The DNA here is from genome assembly GCA_009823505.1 of Rhizomys pruinosus. Lineage (NCBI taxonomy): Eukaryota > Metazoa > Chordata > Mammalia > Rodentia > Spalacidae > Rhizomys > Rhizomys pruinosus. The sequence goes on from VZQC01004091.1 coordinate 1,229,905, forward strand.
AAATACACAGATATGCATTATTGTATGTACTATATATAGTGCACCTATATGCAAACACATGTGCATGGACATGCTCTGCTTTTTTTTTATCAGTTCACATATTTCAAGTGGGAGGATATCACTACAAGTGGAGAGTCCATCTGATAGTTACAAAATATACCTGAATCCTGCAATCATTTAAAAAATTAAAAACTAAGAGATCAGTATTCTGAACTGATTTTATGTTAAGTCGGACAGAGTAGTCCCTGGGGGCATCATGATATTACTGCAAATGCAGTTGCTGGTGTTGATATATATCACCTGAGGACCTCGGAGAAAGGTTAAATTATGTTCTATGTTCTCTATTTAAGGGGACTGGGACATGTCCTTGCCCCTGAAGATTTCTATTACAAGTGATTAAAATGAAAGACTGGTTGTGCTTAAAGAAGCTCACCTTCAATTATTTGAAATTTTTTATTTAGAATGCCATTCTTCACTGATGCTAGATAAACATGGCTTTGTCTTTTTAGCACTTCTAAGTGCTGGCTTCCATTTATCATATTTAATTGTGTTTAGACACCCTCCCATATCTACACCACTTCCCTAACCCCACCCATTCCATGCATTTTTATCATATATGTTAAGGTTTATCCAGTCACGTTTGTGACCCCAGATGTTCTTCAGTGTTAGTTCATCCACTGCAGCCGGGTTGGCCTATGGAGCATTACTCCCTTAGAGAAGTCCAACTCTTCCTCACCCTGAAGTGATCAGCTGACAATAATTCCTCCACTAAGGTTGGGGTTCCTAACCCATTTCCCCAGTTCTATGCTGCATTTTTTCTTGTTTGAGTTTGCATGGTTCTTGTGCATGCTGTACCCATTGCTATAAATTCACATAAGAAAGGTCATAGCCACCTTGTGTAGGCTTTATTCATTTACTTTTAGTTTTTACACATGAGTGTTTTACATGAATGTATGTGTGTGTGTGTGTGTGTGTGTGTGTGTGTGTAAGTGCACTGATATGCAATGCCTATAGAGAGTAGTAGAGGGCTTTGGATCCATGGGAAATGGAGTTAAGGATGGTTGTTACCTACCATGATGATGTTGGGAACTGAACTGAGGCCCTCTGCAAGAACAGTCAGTGCTCTGAACTCCTGAGCCATGTCTCCAAGCCTTGAATCTTTTCCATGTTTTCAATTAGATTGGAGAAGAGGCAAGACTATCTTTAATTTTTCTTTCCTTTACTAACATAGCAAGATGAGATAGTTACTATTACAGGTCAGCAGTTATTTGAACATACAAGTTAAGAGAATTTCTTTTTTTTATCCCTTGGATTTTCAATAAGATATTCTGTTTTTACATATCAGCATTATATTATCTATTACTCTCATAATAATAATAATACCTTAATATGTAACAGAATAATATAGCAATAAATAGATTGTTGAAAAAAATATCTAGGAGCCTGTGGAGATGGCTCAGTGGGCAAAGTACTTACTGTTCAATAATGAGGACCCCAGTTTGAATCCCAAGCACTCAAAGAAAAATTCAAGTATGGAGGTACGTGGCTGTAACCTCGGTTCTAGAAGGGCAGAGGCAGATTGACCCCTGGAGCTGGTCAGCCAGACTACAGAAACTAGTGAGCATCATGTTGAGTGTAGAGATTCTGTCTCCAAAAATAAGGTAGAACATGACAGAATAAGACACCTGATGTTGTCCTCTGATCATCACATGCCTGATCATATGTGATGATGGCACCCACACATATATGTGCATATGCACACCTTGATCACACAGAGAAGAGAAAAAGGAAATAGATTTGAATAGAGACAATAAATAAAGTAGATTGTGATAAGTTGCATTCCTATGTTAAGTACTTCTGATTATTGTGAGATGATAAAGACCATCTTGTTCCTCTCTCTTGGAATAGCAGAACTGCTATCTGAATGAAGACTAGTTTCACAGTCTACATGCTTGGTGACTGTGAGAGTTTTGTTCCAATTCCTCTTTTTCTCTGTTGGGAGGCAAAGTAAGAAGGGGCAAAAGGTTACAGAAGATAGAAATAGAATATAGAAAACACTAGTAAGAATAAAAAAGACAGAGAGACTGGCAGTGATAGGACCATTCTGGCTTCTTCCATGACATTCTAATTGAGAACTTAGGGCATTGCAGCTGGCAAAGGACTCTATATATTCGAGCTATGGTCAGGCCTGTCACTGATGTTATATCCAGTTTCTAGGCAATTCTCGCCAGTATGCTATATTGAAAATTAGATGGCAAAATGATTTGCATTAATGAGGGCCCAAAGCACTGTCAGTACAGGAAGAGGAAAGTCATACTTATGGTAATTCAGTTTCAATAGGTTGGCCATGTAAAGAGAATGGTTGACAGCGGGTTATCAAAGCAATTTCCAAGTGGGCAACTGAAGATGGGCATTCTGACTGAACAGGGACAAGAGAAATTCTTCAAGGACACAGTAAACACACTTTCTAATAATGTGGAAAAGCCGGCATTAGTTCCAATGCCAAGTAGCATGGCACAGCCAAGAGAGAACAAATGAGGAGTGTGTACTGCAACCCAGACAAACATGGCACTGGCTAGCAAGGAGCTAGCAACAGGTCCTCAGATTGGCAGGGAGAGTCAGAAGTCAGATTCCAAAACATATGCTCATACACCCCAAATCAGCTTTGTACTGTGGGTTACAAAGTATTCACGTGTAAAAGAAAATATTTAATGTTGAGTTTAAAGTTTTTATTTAGAACCACTAATTTGTCTTCAGAACATCTTTTTTTTTTTTTTTAATATGATACACTGCGTGTTTGTGAAGCACTAGGCACTGAAAGCACATTGCCAAAGTGAGTAAACCAAGATTTTGCCCTTGTGGTGCTTCTATTTGAATTCTTGAATAATTCAGTAGACTCTTTTCTGACTGCAAAATCACAGCAGCGTTGCTGCTCTATCTGTGCAAGTGTTTTCCATCATTCCCCAGCATTTCCTTTCAGAGACTTTTAATTATGGATTATAACCACACATTACCATTTATATTCACTCATAAGAATATAAATTTCTCATTTCTGTGTAGCAAAAAGTCAAGCTCTAACAGAAGTGAGACAATTTATAGAAGAAAATATATTTTTCTAACTGAGGAAAACATCCAGCATCAATCCCTCAGTCGCTCCCCATGCCAAGGCTGTAACTTACACTGATAACCACTTTCTTAGTTGGGTTTCGATACGCATGACACATTGCTTTCTCAAAGAAGAATCCTCTCTTGGAGGCACTTAGTTACCTTGTGTGATGGTCAATTATATCAATCTGAATGGATTTGAAGCACCTAAGAGATTACTAAAACACCCCCTCTGAGGATCTCTGTGAAGGCATTTCCAGAGAAAATTGGATCATAAGGTTTCTTACCCAATGTATGGATACATCCCTTGACTGATGACTATATGGTAGAATTATTGGAATTTGATAAAATATGGAGGGTGGAGCCTAGTTGGAGGGCATGGTCACTTGAGGGGTGTCCTTGGGATGTATCTGGTGCTGCCTTCTTTCTGAATTCCTGTCCATTGAATTGTAAGGTAATTCACCCACCTCATCAGCATGGACAGATGCCTCTGACACTGTGAGCCAAAGTAAGCACTTCCTCCCTTAAGTTGTTTCTTTCAGGTATTTGGTCGCTGCAACAACATAATTAGTTAGAAGATCTAGACTCTTCTTGAATAAGAAGAGGATTGTGGACCCAAATCAACCCATTAAAGATTAAGACAGTATCTGATGTCAAGTGACATCAGAGTGTGAAAAGGAACCTATATATGTGACCTGAGAATAGGCATGGCTGTTTAATGAATGCCAGAGGAACCTTTTCTTAGTTCACACACATAAGAACTCAGTGTGTTTGTTGGTGTTTAGAAAGCATGACCGGGGCTGGAGAGATAGCCTAGCGGTTAAGAACACCGACGCTCTTGCAGAGGACCCGGGTTCGATCCCCAGCACCCACATGGCGGCTGAGAACCGTCTGTAACTCTGATTCCAGGAGAACTCCAGTTCCAGGGGAATCCGAGACCCTCTTCTGACCTCCGCGGCATTGCACGACACGGGTGCACAGACCTGCATGCAGACAATACATTCATACACATACAAAAATAAATAATAATAATAAAAAAAAGAAAGCATGACCAAGAAAGTATATTTTCCCCATGATGTTTTTGTAGAATAGATTCTATTCCCATGAAGAATGGCTTCTGATACTATAAAAGACTCTCAGAGAGTACAAGGGACATAACTGGAAACCTACCCAGGGTTTTGCCTTTAAAATTCTCTAGTGAAAGTCATTTTTGACTATTCAGTTAAAACTAATGCTGAAACAAACAAAATACTGGTTGGATGATTTTAATACACATCTCATCCAGGTACGAAGGAGATGTTGTTTGCCACAAGGCTGGATGCATTGTGATCCTTGACTGTGACTTCATTTAATCTGTTTCACAGAATAAAAAGGCCCATAAACATATCTTCCTTCTTTTTGCTTGATATTTTTTTCTTTTTCTTCTCATTGGAGAAGCAATTCCTCTAACATACAAAGAAGTTAATTTTCAAAATGTGCTACTGAAATGATACGAAAAGTGGTTTAATAGAAGAGAGAGGGTTGTTCAGTCAAGTTGAAAGAAACCTGAATTCTTGCATTTACATAAAGGAATGGTGTATGGTGCTATTCATTAAAGTAAGGTGAATAGATAGTACTTAAATTACATATAAGTGTGTGTTGTTTTGAACTGTTTATGTCAGTAAAGTAAATCTAATGATACAAACATAATAATACCTTAACTGCTTTTATACCCAGTTTACAATATTTATTGCCTGTGGAACACAGCAAGTATTATCTGCAATTCAACAGTAATTTTCAATCACAACCTCAAAATAGTTAACGTTAAAAGGAATCAATATGTACTACATTTTATTACATACCCATGGGCAATAGCTCCCTCTTAATAATCATGACTGCCAACTTAGATCTATCACAATAATTTTTCTCTTCATAAATTAAATGGAGAGAAGTATGAGATAAACTCTAAGATCATGACATGATAGTTCAGTATCTCTCTTATTCAATTTTTTATATTTCATTCTACCCTGGCTATGAATTTCATCATTCAGAATTATTATTGCTATGCACATGGGTCTTGTTATCTGGATCACTTGCAGAAGAAATACCAAGACAGTTAGGGTCAGCTTCTGTGCTTTATCCTTTCCCATTGCCAAGGAAAGATTTGGTCCTTTAAAATCAATTTCTACAATGTTACCTGAAAAGACAAGCCTTATGCAAATGTGTTTTCATAGAGAGAATTCTACTGTTATTTGTTTTCTCAGCTTTTAAGGTGACACATGCTTATATGGTTGAGATGTGCTGTCTATGAAGGATGACATAACAGAATGGATTCTGTCTAGAACATCCTTTCCTCAGGTTTTCTGCAAATGCCAGCAAGTATTATCAATATGTCACTTTTGTGCCAGTTGTTGAGCAAAGTAATAATAATAATAATAATAATAATAAAATGTAAAATAAAAATGGAGAAAACAGAGGCCCGAGATAAATTCTGAAACCACATAATATGAAATCAAGCAACACTGGATTGAGATCCAAATCCCCTACAAGTCTTATAGATGTACAGAAATTATTCACCCTTCCCATAAGCTCTGATTTCCATAAGGGTAAAATGGGACCTGTTTTGTTCTTAAAATGGATTGGGGAAGTTTAAATGTGATGGTTATAGCTGTTCTTCCATAGTACGGTGTAGTTCTGCTCTCACAACACCCACACTCCGGTGACTCTGGAGGAGCTGGACAAACATGTGATTGTGATACAGTCTACCAGCTGAGCTGACAGTCTCCCTTAGGTACTCAGACCATACAAGAAGTCTTTCAAAAGGTGGTCTCTTTGGTTTAGAGACGGATGGACAGCCCAGGTGAAAGGATTCCTAAGAAGGGTCTGTGAATTTCCTGGTTACTTTAAGAATTCTCTGCTGACCATTCACTGTGCAGAGTCCTATAGAGCTAAATACAGAGCCTATAGAGCTGTGTTCTGACTGATGGCTATGGGAAATTTTACCTCTAATTCATTCAAGCTTTGATACATGCAAAGTAGATACTGGGAGATTTGAAGAAAAGTAAAATTAACTATTTTTAAGTTGTTTATCTTCTATCACTGTCTCTAGCTGTGCGGACTCTACCTTGTTTTTAATACCCAAATGGGTTCATGGCAGTCATCTAGAAAATTTACTGGAGCAAATATTTGAAATGGCTTCCTGACAATAAATCTACAAGCCTGGTTCTTGAATGCCAGTCCCCTCTGGCTTTCCTCTGGGAATAGTGGAGGAGGCATTGCTCTTAAGATCAAGTACTTCCCCTGTAGTTGATTGCACCCCACCTTGCTCAACAATGTTGCAAAGTCAGTTGCCACATCACTCTGCATCTTCAGCATGCTTCTGTGCATCAGCATTGGAACATGAAGCTTCCGTCTGCTAGGTCTCCACAGCAGCCAGGTCCCCTCTAAGCAAAGTATTGTTCTCCCTTCCTTCCTATCTACCATCCTTCTCTTAAATAGCTTGATATTTTCCTTGCCTCTACCATAATCCCTACCTTCACTCGAGCCCAATGAGTTAGGAAGTCTACAGCTTAATGTGTGCTCTGCTTATAGTAATGATACTGATTTGCTTATATGATTTCACAATCAGTTGAGAGAACTTTTGAAAGAAAAGACTGTGATTTTTATCAACTATACCTTGACAAGTGGTATAATCAAGGATTGTCCCAGGTAATGTGACAGGATTGTATGATTCTTCCCTAACTTTTGTTTTGTCCCTCCCTTCTTAACTTCCTTCAGAGTCACTGGTCACTTTTCAGTTCTAAGCTTTCCTCCTTCCAATGTTTTCTTTTTGTCTTGTTGTTTCTTCAACCTACTCTTTCATTCACTAAAGCGGCAGAGATCCAGGTCTCAGTAGAAGCTGCCTACCTGCTTAGAGTCTACCTTATGAAGTGATTTAGCATTCTAAAAATCCTCTTCACTGAATTGACTAAGATAAGCATTATTCCAAACATCTAGTTTCATCAAAGATTGAAAGGATATGAAACCATTGTATTCTAAGCTTCAAGCATGTTATAGAAGAGAACCTCTCTGGAAATTTGTGAACAAGTGTGTGAATGAGTTTGTAAACATATGACATCTTCCTTGGGAGAGAAAGCAACATGGAACCCAGGATTAGTGGCTGAATTACCTTCCTCTAGAATTCCTTGTTCTTGAAGCTTATATGAATCTCTGATTCAAATGCTCTAGGTCAATATTTTCATATTTTTTTTTCTGTATGTGTATGAATGTACTGTCTGCATGCAGGTTTGTGCACCCGTGTCGTGCAATGCCATGGACGTCAGAAGAGGGTCTCAGATTCCCCTGGAACTGGAGTTCTCCTGGAATTGGAGTTTCAGACGGTTCTCGGCCACCATGTGGGTGCTGGGGATCGAACCCGGGTCCTCTGTAAGAGCGGTCGGTGCTCTTAACTGCTTCATATTTTAAACACACAAACCTCTTTTTGAAGGGGATATTGAGGTTGACATTTAAATATAAACCACTTAAGACTAATAGTTGCTCTACCTAAGGTTGGGGGTTACTGATGAATCCAGTTTAGCTTCCTTGTGGCACTTTCTAGACTAAGCCTGCATGGGAAGAGTCTTTGGATGTGAGAGATATGAACTAAGAACTACTCGAACATGGATTAATATTCCCAAGCAAACTTAAACCATCTGAAAGTTAGGGGTTGGGGTGATAGCTCAGTAGGTAGTGTTGTTGCACAGGTATGAGTACCTGAATTCAACTTTCAGCACCCATGGGAGAGGCCAGGCATGGTGGCATGCTTGTAATCCCAGGACAAGGGAGCAGAGACAGGAAGATCTAGGACTTGTTGACCAGTCAATCTAGCCAAATGGGCAAGCCCTGGGTCCCAACTAAAGAGTCTGTTGATTATATACTGAGCAACAGTACTAGAGGTTGACCTCTGCATATATATAAAAAACATATATATATACAAACTATATATATGATATATATATAATATATATATATATATACAGAAACATACATAAACACACATACACACACACACCTCTGAAAATTAAATCAGATATTCCATAAATGTATCCATGATATAAACTGAAGACTGATTTTCTCACATGGGCCCTCCTGACACACTGTTCTGCTCTCATGAGTACTACCAACATCCACCAACTTGAGATCTTCATGCCATGCTCACTGTTATATCCCCTACCTCTAATGTGTTAGTCCTGTTACACTTCCCACTCACTGAGTCAGAATAGATGTGCGTTTTGCGTGTCTACCATTCTAGTTGCTGTCAGTATTTTGTGTTAGTCTCTGTGCTAGTCCTTATGTCCCCTCCTATATATATATATATATGACATTTATACCTACACATAAGTTTTTCCATATAAACTGCATGTTCTCTGTGTAATATCCACTTTTCTGATTACATGTATAGTACACACTAAAACACCCTTCTCTGAATTACTTAGGAAGTAATATAAGGTATAATTCAAATTTTATATCCCAAAGTCAATTGTCAGACCTATGGTCAGTTACTTGACTTCTATGCATCTCTGTTTCCTTTTCCATAGAGTTGGACTTGAACTCTTTCTACCTTTTGATTTGTTTTTAAGATGAAATAATCAACTGGAGCTTGGTGGGGCATGCCTTTAATCCCAGCACTGGGCAGACAAATCTCTGCCACTTCAAGGCCAGCCTGGTCTACATATTGAATTCCAGGAGAGCTGGGACTACAGGGGGACCCTGTCTCAAAAAGTCCAAAAAAAGATGAAATAATCAGATATGTAATAATAATACCCAGCATACCTACATAAGTGCTGCTTTAATGAAAGCTGTTGTTGATGCTGCTCTCACTAATGGAGTAGCAGGAAGGAGGCATCTGCTATTCTTGTTATTTAAACTTTTTAAAATTTTTATTTATTTTTTATGTGTATGAATGTACTGTCTGCATGTAGGTCTGTGCACCTGTGTCATGCAATGCCTCAGAGGTCAAAAGAGGGTGCCAGATTCCCCTGGAACTAGAGTTAAAGATGGTTCTCAGCCGCCATGTGGGTGCTGGGGATCGAACCCGGTTCTCTGCAAGAGCAGTCGGCGCTCTTAACAGCTCAGCCATCTCTCCAGCCCAGCTATTCTTGTTATTTAATGTGGATTACTGGTGACTGTTATGATCTCAGATTTGGGGACCTCAAAATTCCCACCTATTGTTCTACCTCATTTGCTGACTTATGCCTCGTGCTCTGTTTCATATGTTCCAATTTTGTAGTATACATCTGTTCTTTGATAGTCCTTGCCTTTTCTTTCATGTCTGTCTTCTTCCATGTGCTCTCTCTCTCTCTCAGACATTCTGACAGTCTGAAAGCGCCATCACTGATAATGTAACAAACTCTTCACTGATTTCATCAAACTCACCTTGCAGACAGAGGCACCAAATTTTTCGAGATGGTTAGATGGAAAATCACACAAATCCAGGTGGAAATGTGTTTTGTGAGTTCCTATGTGGCAGAGGATGGCTACAGCTCAAAAGAGACTTGCAAAGAGTATCAAAGGTGCATTCATACCCTGGTGACAATTCCATGGAATGCATTCAACTATCTCTGATTTTAGAGAGAAGTATAGATGATCGCAAAACAAGTTGATACCATTCTCACAATAGCCCCAAACAGGGAATTCCTATTCCTATAAAACACTTGTATACTCACTCTCATTCCTCTTCCTTAATCAATAGTCTTTCCTTTTTTTTTTTTTCTGTCATTTGCTGGATAAAGCTTCAATTAGCTGATTATCTGTCTTTAGCACATTTCTTTTGCTGCTTATAGTGTTTGATTGCCTCCAAACAAAGAAAGCTAATAATCTATTTTTATCAAGGAAGGGTATTTTGTCTGCAGGAGCCAGAGAGCATCAGAAATGAAGCTTGGTTATAGAGCTTAGATGAAGTCCTGGTGTGCATTAGAGTACTCAGAGTGCTAAAGAGTTGAGGTTATAATATGAAAATAGGGGCTGGAGAGATGGCCTAGCGGTTAAGAGCGCTGACCACTCTTACAGAGGACCCGGGTTCGATCCCCAGCACCCACATGGCAGCTGAGAACCATCTGAAACTCCAATTCCAGGAGAACTCCAGTTCCAGGAGAATCCGATGCCCTCTTCTGACCTCCGCGGCATTGCACGACATGGGTGCACAGACCTACATGCGGACAGTACATTCATATACATACAGAAATAAATAAAAGTAAAAATAAATATTATAATATGAAAATAGCTTATTCTGGTTGGGAATATATTTTAATTTAAAATTTTTCAACTATGCGTGCTTTTCATTTATTGTTGGCACTTTAAATTAGAAAAAAAAATCAAGTAAACCATGAACTCAGCCTCGAGAAAAGATAGCTTCCACACACGTTTCTGTAACATTCTCTTTCACCTGCCAGATCATTGTCAGTACTAAATTATCCTTTTTTAAAATCATGTAAAAACTAAAATTAAGCCTATCTTTCTTTAGCCTGTTGCCTATCTGGTTCATACCTATTTAAGGTTTAGAAAACATCCTTCCTTTGACTTTATGTCCAAGTATGAAGAACATTAAAAACTAGTTGGAGCCACACCAAAGTAAAAACTCTAATCAAATAGAGAAAATTGTAATTGATAATTTTATATTACTACTTTACTTGCCAGCATTAAAAGCATACTTACCAAATTCTAGAAACTTTTTAAAAATATTCTGAATATTCTTTTTGTGTTCACAATAATTCTGTAAAGTAGGAACTATTATTATCTTACTATATGGCTGAAGAAATTCAAGTTAAAAAGTTTATCTGGAGGGACAATGTGTCAAGAGCAGATCTAAAATGATACCAAAACTAGTTTGACTCATTCCCTTTTAGAGATTTTAAACATTATATAGACCTCAATAGCACAAAACTTTATTTTTACTCTATTTCTTTTAAACTTTTAGAAAACAGTGTTGATGAGGAAAACAGTAATGTATCAATGTGGTGATGATTAAAAGCCCTCTTTATAAAAGCATTGGGAATCAACTAAGGATGAAACAAGTATTCAGGTCCCATGTTGCTTTCAAGTAATTTTAGCAATATCTAATCCTTCATAACTCTCTTTCTTCATGGCTGGTGGGGATGCAAACTCATGCAATCGCTATGGGAAGCAGTGTGGAGAATTCTCAATAAACTAAAAATGAATCTCCCATATGATCCAGCAATACCACTCCTTGGCATATACCTCAATGGCTCATCCTACTGTAGAGATACCTGTACTTTGATGTTTTCTTCCACTCTCTTCACAGTAGCTAAGAAATGGAAACAATCTAAATGTCCCTCAAGTGACTAATGAATAACAAAAATGTGGTACATTTACACAATGGAGTTCTACTCAGCAGTAAGAAAAGAAGAAATTATGAAATTTTCAGGTAAAAGCATGGAACTAGAGACTGCTCTCTTGAGTGAAGTAACACAACCTCAGAAAAGCAAGCAACATATGTTTTCCTTCATTTGTGGATTATAGCACCGATCCCTTCTGTGGGAGTATTTATCCTGATATAACAGTGGGAGGCAGGAAAATGGAAAAAGAAAGAGAAAGACCCCCAAAGAAGGGGATAGCAGGGAACAGATATCAGGGGAAGTGGGGAAAGTGGGAATATTGGGTTGGGATTAGAGAAGGGAGGGGGATGTAGGGGTCCATGGTTGATGGGGGAGGAGGGAATCAGGAGAAGGGGTCAGGTAGGAAATGGGTGTTATTGGTGGAAGGTTGGAGAAAATGGGTGCACTTGCAATGGAGAGGGAGGAGGGATCTTAGAGGGGAAGATAAACGGGAGGGAGCTTGGGGGTTAGGGAAGCCAGAGGGAAATGTGTTGACTAGGGAAGCCCTTGGGAAATGCACATATGGTGACTGAACATTAGTGCATGTGTATACCCGGGGGGGGGGGATTTAAGTAAGCATAGTGCCAGACAGAAGAGGCTTTTCTTCAAGTGTTTGGTCAAAGTAATCAAAGACTCCAAAAATAATATAGGCCATTGACAGAGATCTTGGTTATCTCCCAGAATTCAAATGTAAGATCTTATTGCTGAAGACCAGGCATACTACGGACACAGGATTTGGGGTAACGGAGCAGAAACTGACCTGGAAACGTTCTTTCTGAAGTTTAACCCTCATAGTTCTAGCGAATACTAATGCAAGCTGCTAAGGGAGAAAATTAATCAGTGGTCCAACCCAGACCTAAAACATAATAACGGCAACAACTGGCAGAGCAAACTACCTCTAGGTGGAGCAGTAACACTGTTATCTCTACACAACTACTCAAAGAAGCTTTTGGCAAGAGATGGAGTCTACTGCAGAGTTCCACAAGTGGCCATGTACAAGGAATATATATCTGTGAGATGCCCAGTCCTAGATGACGGGAGCCCCTACACCTAAGGCTCATGGAAGACAGAAGAACAGGTTATATAGAGATTAATAGTTTATTCATCAACTCTCATCAACAAAGCTTCCTCATATAACAGAGAGTGATGCACACAGAAGGCTACAACTGGCCAAGTTTTAGAGACTAAATGACTTCAGAGTATATGTCCCTGGATAGTACTCTTATATGAAACTGTGGAAGAGGGGTCAGAAAGATTGTAAGAGCCAGGATTGGTTCATGAACATAGAGAAACAGAGACTGTCAGGTCCCAGGAGCCTGTATGCGTGAACTCTCAGCAATGGAGGCATCAAGCAACACCCATACCTACTCAGTTAGACAAGAGCCCAGAGTGGACCAAGGGAAATGGGCAGCAGGCTGGTCCCAGCCTGGGAACTCTGGAGACTGATTACTACTTTGTGACAGAAAGTAGACCTTGCTTAAGATCTCTAAATGGGCTGACTAGACTCCAGTGGATGAATTTGCACTGAAGGAAATGTGCGTATAAATGTTTGACTAGATATAACTTAACATGTATGGCAGAATGCATGAGGTCTGGACAGGTAGAAGCATGCTTGGGGGAGGGGATTGAAATTTGCTTAAGACCTCTTGTATGAACTTTACAAAAGCTCAGTTTAAAAAGTAAGGAAAAAATTCCAAGTCAAAACAATTATGTTAGTAGTTTCCTAATCTAGATATCCCACTATTCTCAGGAATATTTTTTTTTAATTAAAAGTATCTTCTGGGTCTGGAGAGATGGCTCAATGGTTAAGAGCACTGGCTGTTCTTGCAGAGAACCTGAGTTTGATTCCCAGCACCCATATGGCAGCTAACAACCATCTGTAACTCCAGTTACAGGGGATCCAACACCATCTTGTGACCTCCCCACACTTTGCCCAACACAGGTGCACTTACATTCATGCGGAAAATACATTCATACACATAAAATAAATAATAAAGAAAACGTTTTTAATCCTGACTCTCTTTGTGCAGGAGCAAGCAGGAGAATTTGAACCTATTTGGCCCTCTGCATCCTCCTCTGCGTTTCTCTGCCTTTCTTTGGGATCTTACATAACTGAATTGCATGAATGTAATTGATTAGTACATGTAGCTTGTTTCTAGATTTAACCAATTTAAGGTACTAAGAGATGATGGAATGGAGAAAGAATTAGGATAGGGCTTAGGGGCCCCTTTATCAGTCACCCAATGTTGGCTTGCTGGCTCTCTTGGAATACCCTAAAGGTTAACCTGATGATCTCTCTCCTTACTCCCTTATTCCTAAGGGGTTCAGTAATCCTTCCTAGTGCTACTAATCTCTGAGCAGCTCAATAAGGCTCCTGCCCTTTGCACCATTCCCTGCTCTCTTCAGTCAGTCAATATGATTGTGCCATCTATTTCCTGCCTTGATCCTGATTGAAATAGAGACTTTTGGAATTTAGTGCAGCTTAATCCACTTAATTTTAATCTTTCCTATGTAAAACCATTTTCTATACTTTTTTTAACTTGAAAAAGCCATACCAGCTCTTTACTCATGAGCATATGGTATGATTTCTGTAACACAGGTGGAATTGTGAGTTCTATTTTAATCACAGGTAATTTTTTCAATTATATTGTGCATGAAGGAGTTAGAGAATGTCATTACCATATCTGCTCATGATCAGAGCCACTGGGGTCAAGGGGCTTCCTGGTAATACATAAATTTCTTGAGTGCATAATACTAGTTAACTAACAGTTTTTGAGGGATCCCAAAATCCTTAATTCATTCATCTGCTGTGATGAACAGAGAGGGGCTGAACATAGATCTTCAGTGTTGTTATAGCAGCTTAAATATTTATCTCAGTTGATTTGGTTCATAAAAGAACCAAATACTTATCTCAGGTGTTTCGATGCTTTTATGAATGGGTAAAATTATTATCGTTAATCAATATTAGAATCCCTTTTTCACTGAGTCTGTGATATTTCTGATAGCCCTGTCTTAAGATGCCTACTAGGATTCAAGAAAAAAGGCCATATATTTTATCAAATGATTATATTTATTGAACAAATAGATACTAGACTTCAGGCTATGCCCTAGAGAGTGTCATAGTGATTTTTTAATTCCAGAATTACAGATTGATATCTTTTAAACTAATCAAAAATATAATTAATGTATGCAAGTATTGATGTAGATTTTAGGAGAGTAATGTAAGGAGATTGTAAGAGATAATCTCCTCTTGAGGGCAAATTTTAATGTATTTTATAATTTTTAAAAATTTTATGTATATGTATATTGCCTGTATGTTAGTAAGTGCATCTGTGTTATGCAATGCCCATCAAAGTCAGAAAATGTCATCAGATACCCTTGAACTGGAGTTATAATCAGTTGGTAAGCATCATGTGGGTGCTGGGTATTGAACCCTGATCCTCTGCAAAAGTAGCCAATGCTTTTATCCTTTAACTGCTGAACCATCTCTTTAGTCCCTGAGCACAGATTTTTTTTTTTTTTGCTGGAATGAACTTTATTATAAAAACACATATGGAGAGTAATGTGGCACAAAATCCAAATCCTTTTCTATTTCAACCTTAAATAATTTTAATATCTTAAGTTGTAATCAAGTCACAATAAAACTTAATTATCTGATAAAGGTTTAATTTACTTTCCTGTTACTGAAACATTCAAGACACAGTTCAGTGTCATGCATTTTTCTTTTCAAATCCTCACTCAAAATTCTGCTTGCGTGACATGTAGAATGACCAGTAAATTGTTCTTTTGAGGTGAGAACACCAAATGTTTCCATTTGATCTTTTATCATGCTTCATATTTATTATGTATGTCATTAAACACAATAAAATTAGTTTACGACTGTCATGCCATTATAAAAATTACAGGTAATAATTTTAATTAAATATCTATTCTGTTGTATTTCTATTCATATGAGTGTTTGGCTGGCTTTGAACTCAGAAAGATCCAGCACAGACTTTTTTTAAAGTACTGTTATTGCTACACCAGAGAAATTAAGCAGCCCAAGATACATATATATGTATATATATATATATATATATATATATATATATATATATGTATATATTACATGAAGAATAAATTCCCTAAAATTTATTGACTTAATACATATATATTTAATCCTGTACTATATTGATCATAAAATTGGGTAGGGCTCAGTTGGTTTAGTTTTAGTTGATTCCCTCCAGTATCTTCAGTAAGCAGACTAGTTACAACCTGTGTTGGAAAAATTTATTTCTGTTCCAGTTGGTCTTTCATCTTCCAGCAAGTTACCTGAACATGTTCATAAGATAGTGTGATTCCAAGAAGCCAGCAGAGGCATCGAAGAAAGGCATAGCATTCTTTTACCATATTCTGTTGACCAAACCAAAGTCTCCATGGATAGAGCTCAGATTCAAGGGGAAGGGGAAGAGACTGAGTTTTAATGGGATAAATTCTGAATCCAAGAGAAAATGGAATGCGACAGGAAAAAAGCGAAATTACAGCTATTTTGCAATCTATCAAAGTAGGATAAAAAGAAGTTAGAGAGAATGAGTGTGAGTTGTCTAGTAATGTATTATGCTTCTTCTGACCAAAGGAAGTGACCATTGTTTTGCATATATTAGCATATGAACATATATGCATATGTTCCCCAAACCTCTGAGACACTGACAGAACTCTCACCTCTACTTTTATCTACACTGGAGTCATATTTCTCTGGGGTTTGCTTTGTTCTTTTTCTGCCAAATCTATAGGGGATTTTTTTTTTCAATTTTTTTTTACTTGGCTTTTCTTTACTTTCCTCCTACTTACTCCCTGACTCCCAGCTCTGCTCTATTCCTTCTCTGAGTGAGTTTTATACTTCCCCAGTCTCTCTTATCCTGCTTACTCTCTATTCCAGAATCTGGCAAAAACCAACTCAATGAAGAAAACACTCAGTCATTTGGCAGCATAAAGAAGCAATCAGATGCCAACTTTCAAAGAATTAGAGGACGTTTAAACCCCAAGTGCTGAAAATCTTTCTGAAATTGCAGACAGAAGAGAGGACATACTTGAAGGATCATTCGGTAGCCAGGGCTTGGCCATGTCACATTTTTTTTTCCATTACTTATTGTAAGAAGGTTTCCATGTTTCTACTTGAGACAGTGCGAGTGCGAAAGTAGTGAGCCTGTGAGAGAGTTCCTTGGAAGTAATGGCAGCTTATCTCAGTACTTTCAGAGTAAGAACTGGAAAAATTCATTCCCAGAGCATAATGTAACTCTTTGGATGCAGGTGAAAATGGAGAGAAAGATCCCAAATTCCAAAAAGATCCTGGCTGGTTATTGAGATGTCCATTGTAGCTGAAAGCACAGAAGTATCAATTCATTGTATAATTAGGTATTGCATTGTGTCTGACAGTACATTGTTACTCAGACCTCTATTTTCTGTTTTTCATTGTTATTCTTTTAATACAGACCTTGCCCCTTACTGAAGCCCAGATTGTTACTCCGCGGAGGGTTTTTCAGGCATCATTAACCACAGGAAGAGAACATAACATAGCAGAAACTTGAGATTGAATAACAACCTTGAAATTCAAACTGACATCATGTATTATTGTGTGCATTATATACTAAACAGTTATTAGGAACAATTAGCAATTAAAGACTCTTAGGTGCAGTTATATGGTTTTCTACAATATATCCTGAGTGGCTGGATAAGTGCTTTGGCTGCAAGCCAATCATCAAAAAGCCCACAGAAAATGCTAATCTAAAATGCGTGCTTCTTTATGGCCTTTGAATGAGGCATGTTAATCATGCAAAGCCATACATGAGATGGGAAGACTTCAGGTACAAACTTATACTGTGAAGGTAATTTTCATGTTCTATAAAGTGTATTCATCCCCAAAGAAATAACATTTATGCATTTCTTTCTACGTAGCTTTTATGAAAAAGAAACATAATAAACATGAAAATAGATATCTAGAAATATTTCTAAGATGTATGGTCTTGATTCCAGACCAAAATTAGCATAATTTTTCTGTCTTATAATTCTTTAGTGTTTGATCCTGACACTTAGTTTTCATCACAATGATCTTGATGCTGTAAACACAATTTCTGAAGCGTAAAAGTAATAGAACATCATGGTCCAGCCAAGTTTATTGTTAAGTACAATGTATGCATATTTAATTACTTTAAGATTACATAGTGTATGCTGTCTTTTCTTTTTCTCACAGCATTCCTTTTCCCAGAGGGCCACATTTTCAATCATAATGAGTAAAGTAGATTTTGTGTATTAGTATATTTTTGCATTTACTTTGTTAATATCAAAGTGAGGGCTTCAATTCACACAGTATTAGTAGTCCTACATATTGGCTTTGTGTTGTTGTTATTTTTGTTGCTGCTGTTGTTATTGTTGTTTGCTTTTTGAAACAGAGTCTCCATGTAGCTCCAGCTGGCTCGGCACTTCCTTTATAGACTGGGCTCGCCTTGATCTCTCAGAGACCCACCTGTCTCTGCCTTCTGAGTGCTGGGATAAAATGCAGTGCCGCCATGCCCAGATTTTGTTTTTGTTTGTTTGTTTGTTTTTGTCTTAAAGTCAGATAAAGAGTATATATTATATTAAGCTCATCTTAATATCTATATACAACTTTTTAAAGAATGGAGTAGGATGAAGGAAAATGGTGTCCTTTCCATTTAGGGACTACTATGAACTAGTATGGAAAGAAAAGAGGCTTATTAAGGAGAGTAAATGAAAAAAAAAGATGATGGTTTACTGACTTTTTTATTTATATCTTTGAACTAAACTATATATAAATAAGTGATCCATAATGCTTAGCCTGCAATACATGATTCTAAAATCTACATGTAAGAACTAAAGTATAATGGTGTGCAAAACTGTATTGTGAAAGTTAAGAGAACTATTCTATATTTGGGCATAATTTGAGGCTTTTAAAGTTTATACAACTTCAAGTTACCTTAAGAATGGAGAAACATGATAACAAATAACAACAAACAAATTAGTTTTTAGTTGTTATTTAAAGAAGAAAGGGCCTTGTGGTTTATGCCTGTAATTGGGAGGATAAGATGAGGAAGTGGAAATTTTTAAGTAATTTATTATTTTTATTTTATTTGTATTAGTGCATTGCCTTTATGTATGTATGTGCACCTGTGTTGTGCAATGTCTGTGGAAGTCAGAAAAGGGTGTCAGAACCTCTAGAACTGGAGTTATGGAGTTACCCACCATGCAAGTTCTGGGAACCAATCCTGGGTCTTCTTCAAGAGCAGCCAGGGCTCTTATCCCCTGAGTCATCTCTCCAGCCCAGAAAGTGGAAATGTAGAGGCGAGTGTAGGCCATATAGAAAGAAGCCATCTAAGAAGGGGATGGGGTGTACCAATGAGCAATATGAAGAAAAGTATTTCAAAGTTTTAAAATAAAGAAAATAGATGACGACCATTTACAAAGCTATCAAGGGACCGGAGAGAGATGGCTCAGCAGTTGAGAGCACTCACTGCTCTTGCAGAGGACCAAGTTCAGTTCCCAGCACCTGCAATGGATTGGTCAGCTCCTCTCTGCCTGTAACTCCAGTTCCAAGGGATCTGACACCCTCTACTGGTCTCTGTGCACACACACACACACACACACACACACACACACACACACATACGTACATGCATACAAATACACACATAGACACATAAATAAATCTAAATCTTAAATATAAACAAGCAAAGAATTTGTGAATTGTTATCCTATTACTTAGAAAAACAGTCCTTATTGCGCCTTAAAAATTAGTAATGGAATAGAACAGAAACATAAATTATCTAAGCAAAGAGAAACATTAAAACTCAAAATAAGCAGATAATTATGAAAAATACAAGTAAGTATTTAAAAGCTATAAATTTTTTCTCACAGAAAAATGGTAATGTAGAGAGCATGAAAATGAGTAAACCTAGATCCATGTGTTGTCAGAAAACTTTAATGTTACATTCTGTATAGAAAGCAACAGTAAATGAATTTTGAGTTTTTCCAAAAGCTAAGGTTAATACAAGGATCTGTGATCTTGTTATATCAATACAGGATTTCTCATGGAGACTCGTTTCCTGTCCTGGTTACCTGTGCTCAGGAGATGGGTTTATCTCATGCCTGGGGGTTGCTTTCCATTGTGTTTAAGTTAAATCATTTCCTTCCAGGATTGAAAGCTTTCATAACTGTCCATTCTTAGTGTGAATGAGAAAGGACAGTATTTCTTAGCAATTGAGATACAAAAGTTCTTTTGCACAGTCTGAATTTGAGTGCTGGGAGGAAATGCCTTGCAGGTGTTTCTAGCTGTTGCTAGTGATGTACACTTCCAGTAGATGGAGCTATGGCTCAGCCTGAATTCTCAAGGAGAAAAAAGAGATTTAACATCTCAAAATCTCTTTTAAACTGCTTAAAAGATAACCATTGCTGAATGGCAGTGGAAGGTAAGAAATGGGTCAAAACCACAGATGCACAGATTGCATTCAAAAGAATTCCCTAGACTAATGTGCTTTATAATAGTCAATGTTTATTAGAAGAATTAGGATTTGAAAGCTCTCCAATAGAGTTCAGCATTTATGGCCATTCTTGAAGATGGAAAAATGACTGATTTGTAGAAAAGAGAGATGAACTGAGACATAGTTATTTTTTTTAAAGAATCATCTTATTTCAAAGTCTATGGAAGAACAGTCGTATACTTGTTTTTTTTTTTTTTTTTTTTTTTTGGTCTTTTTGAGACAGGGTCTCCTTGTAGACCCAGCTGTCCTGGAACTCACTCTGTAGACCAGGCTGGCCTTGAACTCACAAAGATCCACCTGCCTCTGCCTCCCAAGTGCTAGGATTAAAGGTGCGCGCCACCACGCCCGGCCGAACAGTCGTATACTTGTTATAATTATTCAAATGTGCTGTTTTAGGTTTTCATAAGATATTTTCGTGTAGGTATCTTCTCTTTCACCTGACTTTCCCCCATGTTTATCTGATGTGGAACTATCATTGTTTATTTATTAATTTGTTTCCTTCTCATTATACAGTTCCTGTGTTAGATAGCTTTCATGTCAACTTGACACACCTGGGTTGAGGGCACCTCCATTGGACTGGCCTGTGGCCACAGCTGTGGAGTATTGTCTTGATTGTTGAGAAATGTGGGAGGGCCCAGCCCACTAGAGGTGGTGCTACTCTGGGCAGGTTGTTGTGTACTGTATAAGAGGGCAGGCTGGGCATGGGCCAGAGGAGCAAGCCAGTAAGAAGCACTCCTCCATGGCCTGTGCTTTCCAGGTTCCTGCCCTGAGTGCCTACCTTGGGCTCCCTAAGTGATGAAATATGACCCAGGAGATGTGAGCTGAATAAACCCTTTCCTCCCCAAGTTGGTGTCAGTCAGAGTGTTTTGTTACAGCAATTGAAGGGAAACTAGAACAGTTCCTATATATGTTTTCTCCTATTTGTGGCCATTTTCTCAAAAGACAATAGTATAGATAGTTGTCCTCCATGCCGGGCAATGGTCCTTTTATAAAAAACCAACTCCCTATGAAAGAAGAATGTTCTGAACCAGTGGGCCAGGGGATGAGAGGTTTTCTAAGTGGGCTGTTTCATCAGGAATATTTTAGAAAGAGCTTCATAAATAAATAACAACTGCAACTAATATAATTTGTATTTGAATCATTTTTATAACTGAAGAATGTTCCCATGAACTTTACCTTCTTTGAGCCCTTCTGAGTGTGTGAGGTCTGTGTTACAGTGGACTAAATTGAGTGCTGGGATTCATAGACATCAATGACTTAATGGACATCCTATTATAAGTTTGGCTTGCCATCCATGTCTTATAATGTGTCTGGCTTTATATACTTGTAACATGTGAGGTGAATTCTTTCCAGTGTTCAGTACCCTGTATATGTGCACACAGTGCTATAAAGTAGCCCGTATTCTTTGTTTTTTGTGTGTGTGTGTGTGTGCGTGTGTATATGTCTGTGTGCATATTCATGTGTGTGCAAGCATGCTTCTGCCCATTGCCATAGTCTGCATGTGGGGGTTGGAGGACAACTTTGTGGAGTCACTTCTCTTTTTCTACCTTTTTATGCATTCTAAAGGAAGGCTCAAATTCAGGCTGAGAGACATGTGCAACCAGTGCCTTTACACCCATTAGCTTCGTTTCTGATGGACTCTGGGAAGCATCCTATGTCTGACAAAAATACCTAAAAGTACGATGTTATCACACTTTTCACTGAAACTCTAACAGGCCCTGCTCCTTTGGGGGAACATCTATTCTGCATCACTTTGAATATTATAGAGAGCACTAGAAAATAACTCCTTCTGGTTTGCTGATGTTATCATGATTTTACATTCTTTTGTGGTTTTGTTTAATTTATACCTGATAACATATGGGATTTGGGACTTTTATGCCAAGCTTCTAATTCTGTGGATATTTTATTCAAGTTGATGCAAGATAAGTTATGATGTCTCATACCTAGTGGTTAAATTAAATTGCCATGTGAAGAAAAAGTGAAATATCTTGCCACAGGAGTTTCATATTTGTGGGGCTAGGGAGATGGCTCGGAAGTTAAGAGCACTGACTGCTCTTACAAATGACCTGGATTCAAATCCCAGTGCCCAGATGTTGGCTAACTAACTTTTCAGCTGTAACTCCAGTTCTAGGGATACAGCCCCCTCGTCTGGTTTCCATCATCGCATGAAATGGGTATACTTATATACATGCAGGAATAACATTCGCATACATTAAGTAAATAAAAATTTTTATTTAAAAAAATAATATTTTTTCTCTAAATTAAAGGTATGGATAAATTTTTCAGTATTTGGTTCTGGTATCCTAATTTCTAGCAGTTCTAAGTATGGTATAAAGTATTTATAATACTAATTACTTTTTGTTTTTTTTTTGTTGTTTGGTTTTTTTGGTTTGTTGTTGTTGGTTGTTTTTTTTTAATTAATTTTTAATTTTTTTTTTTTTGCTTTGTCCTTAGATATTTTTTTCCAATTCAGTTCAGGTTATTTCCCTTTCCCTCACCCACCCCCACCCCATCCCCAACATGCATTTCGCCATAACTGTCCTGCATCTTTCTCTCAGTTTTTTTTTTTCATTTTTAGCTATAGTGATAATCCATGAGTACAAGCATCCTTCATGCAAAACCTATCTGCAGGCTGTTGTGCCCAACCACCTACAGCCCCACCATCCAGTGGGGGGTGACAGGTGTTTGTTCATCAAGTTGATCAAATGAGTGTCCAGACTACATTGGCGTAGTTCAAGTCACCATTCACCCAATCGGCCCTTACATTTACCACGCCCCTCTTCCGCAGGTTGTTCCCTAGGCTTAGAAAAGGGTGCACAGGTGGATGCGAGGTAAACCAGTCCACTCTTCTGGAGCTGTTGACTTGGACTCTGGTCAATTCTGGTGTTTCCTTTAAGGGCATATTTAATTGACGTGAGTCAGCAAGTACCCAGTTTCGCCTAGACACTGTCTACAGGACACATGGTTGTTTTAGGACTTAGTAAAGTAAAAGTCAACATGTATAATGTAAAACAACATTGGTTACAGTCTGAATAAAAAATGGTAATGCATCTGATTATGGAGTATAATTCGCTGTTGCCCACATTTGCTTTACATAAAAATCTGTAGAGCAAGAACTTTGGGATTGCACAACAAATGTTCTCTATAATTTCTCTGTGTACCGTATCAATCCTTGTACATTCTCTTTAAGATGATTTAATGTAAAAATTAAGTTTGCTTCCAAGTTAATCATATATAGTCACCAAAACAACATGGGTGAATTTGATGAAATCTTGCCTTGACTCCACCCTATAGTTGTATAATACAACTATCTTCTTGAGACTCATCCCTTTCTAAAAAAAAGGGGGGGGGGATACAGAAAGACATGAAACCTTTTCATCAAACCCTTGCAATTCAAATCTTAAAACTAACTATGGGAAAAGATTTGTTTGTTCCAACAGGACAAAACGTCACCAACTTAACGGCTGAGAAAGAAAAGATACAGGTTTGCATTGAGTAGGATGTACCAAAAAGTGGCAACGGAAAGGCTGACCCGTCTGAACATTCAAAGGAAGAAAAGCCTCAGATTGCCATAAACATCGAACCCCTCTGTGGATCCTACATGTAACAACTAGTTATAATGAGTCCTAATGAAACTTACCTTCTAGGTGCCACAAAGGTTCTGATATGAGAGACTTCCTTGCCTTCCCACCCATAGAACAAGGAGAAATATGACAATGATGAGGTCGCTCCCCAACTGTAAATTGGAGACAACTATTGTAGAGGTGATCTCTTATAAAACCGGTAAAACTGCTTTCTTTAATTGACTACTAGACATGGGAACTGTGGAAGGGATTACTCTCTGTTCAGAACCAAATATAATACTAAAGTCCTAGGGCTATGCACTCAGGCAAAATATATTAATACTAATTACTTTTTGTTAACCATCGATATAATAAGTAAACCTGGTCTTTGAGCTCCAAGCTATAAACTATTCATCATACTGAGTCTTGATGTAGTCAACCATGCAATGGGGAGGTATGTGACCTCACAGAGTGCCCTTGACAACTGAATAAAGCAAGGCTTTAGCATCATCACTGTGTTTAAGGCGTCTTCGTCCAGAGTGGAATCTTCATGCTTCTCGCCATGACTTCCTCAATGTGAACAGTTCTGCCTTATCTTAGGAAGCTTGAGTATTTTAAAATCCAGTCAGAATTGAAGTGATTTGTTTTGCCAAAGAAATAAGTATTTACTGACTGTCCAAACTATGCAAGTTTTGTTTTTCTGTTATAAATTTTAACAAAGTCAACATTAAAGCTACTTGCAGACTAAGGAGAAGTGAAGCAAAATGAAAATGAAACAATTCCCTACCCCACCCCAGTTCTATCCTAACCATCTTTAACTGCAGGGACTTTTAAAGAAAGGCTCCTTGGAGCAAGCAGTGTAAGTGAGCCTGCCTGCATATCATTCCCACCACAGAAAATTGGCTTTGAAAAGCCCGTTCTGTGTTGGTTTTACCTGCGTACTTTTAGCTGTCACCAGCCTACTCAGGGGACTAAAGAAGAAAGCATTTTCCAGGCCCAGCAAGTCTACAGGGGTCTCAGAGTGGGAATCTGCCAAGAGAAAATTAAAGTAATAAGGAAATCACATTAACAAAAGCTCTTTTTCTTTTAATAAACATTAAAAAAGGTGTCCCACTAGGCCTGCCTTTTTCCAAGTGTTACTGTAGTTAGGGATTTTTTTCTAATTTTCTCAAAATATAAAATACGAGAGAACAGAAAAAGTTACCTTTCATTTTTGTGAATGTTTTTCTTCTAAGCTGTGTCATATGTTAATTACTCCTACAACTTACCCTGTTTACCTTCACATGTAAGGTAAAATTTAAGTTAGTGAAGGTGTCAGTATGCTGTACATAGGGTCCCATTATTAATTATTCATTTTATGACTTTGGGGTGACTGTAATTCAAGGTAGACCAGATGGTGGAAATATTCTCTGTAAAACTGCACTGTTAGACCTGCACAGGAATGAGGATATCTTCTTTGCAAAGCAACTATTTTTTCCTAATTCAGCTTTGTTTCTAGATGGTTATTTGGACTCATCATTTTAATGATAATGCTTGGAAATAATTTAGAAATAGAATCGCCAATTCTACCCTCCAAAGCTCCCACTTTATAAAGGAATCCTAAGGAAAAGCATTGCATAGGCAAGAATGTAAAGGACACCCAATTCAGAGAGGGAAAACATCACTTCACAACTATTTCTCTTTCATCTGTGTTGATACTGGCTTCTTATTAAGGGAGGCTTACAAAACACCTAGAAAGTGATAGTGACCAAAGAATGACATCAGGAGATCAAGTGTAATTCTATGGCTTGAAAAATACATAGTCTCAAATAGCTTGTGTTTGAAGATGATGAAGATAATGAAACACACACACACACACACAGAAATCCCATTGCATAGGGAGCTTACAAGCAAGACAGGTAAACACGCCATCAGTCATGCTATTTTTAAACAACATAGACTCATTTTTCAATTATCTCTGTTAATGAAGAGGAGCAAGAGTGAGGGGAATCTAACATGGCAGAGAGAATCATTTATATTCAAATCAAAATGACTTTTGTAGTTACATTTAAATATAATTGTGTCTGATATTCTGGGACTGCTAGCTGAGCACCCAGTGGGCAAGAGAGTTCCCACCATTGCCCCAGCTCATTGCTTCCTTCCAAAAGTGAAGGTGGCATGTGTGTCTGTGTGGGGGAAACCTACTCTGACAGCAGCCAGGGCTCAGCCTCCTAACTGTCAGTGGTCACAGGCCTGTCAGTCTTCTACTGGCTGGGCCTTTACTGAGTGATACAGGGAAAATGAGGTGGGAGGGGTGGCGTTTCATTTGCCTGATAGTCTGTGACCATCAACTGTGGACAGATATGTACAGATAATCACATATGACTGGAAACCAGGCTAATGAAAGTGAAAATTAAAGGTATGGAAAAAGGAAAATGCCAGGTACAGCCCTGGCTGTTCACTAATGCGGGGACTTCATAAAAACTAAACAATGATAATTTATTAACCTGAATGTTTGCAGAGGAATCAGCTGTGCCTGCAATTTACTAGAAGAAAAGATACATTTTTGCATTTCTGCAAACTGCTCTATTTCCTACTTTCAGCCTGGTTACTGGCTAAGATCTACTTTTTAAAGGCATGGACTGGCAGCATGGCTGGAAATTTCAGCAGGTGCTTTAATGAGATGGCAAACACTTCAGGATCAGTGTGGTGTTTGGAAATAGCTCTATAGTGGAAAAGCCACAGAGATCTTACAATCTTACTGTAATCAGATGGTAGTGTGAATGCTGATATTCTTTTAATACATAAAGAATGAGGTGTGGGAAGGAATATGGTACACATACATATAGGTTCTTTTCCCTGGTTTATTTCTTATGGATATTTTGTTGTTATTTTTCTGGTAAGAATCACTTTTGGCCAAAAAGGTCTATTAAGGAACGCTTTGCCCTGGGAATGGTAGTACACACTTTTAATCCCAGCACTTGGGAGGCAAAGTCAGGTGGATCTCTGTGGGTTCAAGGCCATCCTGGTCTACATGCCAGCTGGGGCTACAAGAGACCCTGCCTCAAAATGATTGAGAAAACTCAAAGAAACAATATGGGTACAATGTTTGAAAAATATCACCCTTCCAGATACAAGTTTAATGAAATATCACCTTTCTGGATACAAGTCATTTGGAAGAAAATGACATAACTTGTGGCTTCTATGTAGAATGAGAAATTATAAGATTATTTTTTCTTTCAGACACCCATAAATTAGCCTCCTTCTACGCTCATACCAATGCTTCCTCTTTGCATAGTCCTAGAACTAATTAGGTTTCTTCTATGCCTTAAGAGCATGTGTAGTCTTCATTGCACTAAAATCATTAACTATTTGTTATGAAAGGAAAACAATTGAAGCTCATCATAAAGGCACATATATGAGTTGATCAATTCCAGTAGGTCACAAACAACAACAAAAATGACTTGAATGTGGGAAAGGGATCTGTGGGAAGAGAGGGAGATAGAAGGTATGGATGACCATAATGGAATGTGGTGCCCTGTGATTACTGTTAAAGAAAAAATTATGGATTGTTTCAAAAAGGGTCAAATGATAAGAAGCACCATTTTACTCCCCAAATTTCCTTCTTTGCATTTTGAAAGAGCAGGGTAAATAAAACTGAGCCTATTGATTCTTTTATTGCACAAGGCTTTTTGTTGCAACTATAGAAAGGTAATTCTAATAGTGCATGAAAATATGGTAATTTTTTGGATTGCGTAGAGAAAGGTCTATACAAAATGGATTCAGGCACAGTTGGATCTAACTGTAGAGACAATATTGCCAGGGATTTCTGTCCCTTTCTTGGATCTGCTCTCCTCTGTGCTGGCTTTGTTTCAGACACTTTCACATAGTGACAAGTTGAGCATCAGAAACTTGAAGCTCCCATCCTATATTTTATCCTATTACAAGAAAACTAAAGGAAACCCATTTCCATTAGATCATCCTAGTTAGAGTACATGGACAGAGAGTTACCGATACAGATGAGCTCGTATCATATGCATCTCCTAAACCAGTTATTGCAGTCAGGTGATGTTAGTCTGGATTAAATTTTACAATGGAGATGATCAGCTCCCCCAAAGGAAGTTCCTAATCTATCCTATACCTCTTAGGCAAATGGGAATCATAGCTGCTGGGTAACCAATGGCAGGTGTTTACAGTAGAGTAAGCATTCAATAAGTGTTCATATTATAGAAGCCCACAGTCATTGAGTGGAGTCGTGTTGCAGGCAAAGAACCAAGAATACATTTTCACTTACAGAGAGCCACTGTGGAGAGTTTAGCCATAAAAGGGCATTGTGCTTGTTTCGGGAAGAGAAGTACTTTCCAATATGTGAGAAAAGAATTCAACACAAAGAGTCAAGGGCAGTGAGGTTTCTATTCCTGTATGAATCAGCACTTCTTTCAGAATTGTCTTTACTCAGAAAGCACAGTATCAATAAGGTTCTCCTAACTAACCTACATTCTCAAAAATATGTAATGTTTTCACAAGTTTTTATCTTGGCCATCAGTTCTATTTCTTTTCACTTTCTATTTCTATTTCCTATACACTTTCTATTCCTTTTACTTTGTTTTATTTTCCTACAACATTTTGTCAGTATTTGACTTTTTTTTTTTTTTTGATCTTTTCGAGACAGGGTCTCCCTATAGCCCCAGCTGTCCTGGAACTCACTCTGTAGACCAGGCTGGTCTTGAACTCATAAGTTGCTAGGATTTAAAGGTGTGTGCCACCATGCCCGGCTGAGTATTTGACATTTTGTATATTACTTTATTATACATCTTGTATAGACATTTATTCTTTGTCTTGTGTCCTTACACTATAAAACTCATGATAAAATAATTCATTTTTCACTGTTTACCTATGTGAATACATTGTATATAAATAATTTAACATTCTGAATGTATTAATGAGGAAAGGGGTGAAATAATAAGAGAAAAAGATAAAGTGGCCAAGAGAATTCAGTCCTACAGATGAACTGATATAGGATTATTATTTCATCCATTTATACTATTCAAAATGGTAGCATATAGAATGATATTCAAACACACACATATTTTCATGGGAGGTCTGTGTGTGCTGCATATGTTTGTGGTACATGTTCATCAGTGTGTGGTACATGCTCATAGGTGTGTGTTTCTAGTGGCCCGAGGAAGATATAGGTCTCCTCTAATTTTTGTTTTTTGGCCTTATTTCCCTAAGCCAAATATCTCAGTACTGATAATGTCATCTTTGGGGCTAGGCTGTTTGATAAACAAATTTTAAGGATCCATCTGTCTCCACACCTAACCCAAGTGTTGAGGTTATAGGCATATGTAACCAACCATGCATGGCATTTTAATAGATGCTGGTGATTTGAAGTAATGTCTGTATGTGCATACAGCAAGATCTCCTACCTTCTGAGCCATTTTCCTCATCCCTCAAACACATACACTTTTTTGTTTATTTGTTTTTTTGTTTTTGTTTTTGAGACAGGGTTTTTTCTAGTAGCCCCAGCTGACCTAGAACTGGCTACATAAACCAGGGTGGCCTTGATCTCAAAGATAATCTGACTGTCTTTGCCTCCAGAATGCTGTTGTTAAAGGCATGCATCGCCATGTCTGGCAGACATATAAGTTTGAAATATAGGGAAGGATAAAAAAATACACCATTCACAATTTACTAATGTATTTTAATTTATTAAATTTTATTAGCATTGCAAATTGTTGTTTCCATCTGGCTAGAGGCCATACTAATATGTACATTATAAACTATGAGTTTTGCTTTGTTTCTATAAAATTTAATTAATATTCAGTAAATATATTTAGATTGAATTATTTAATAATTCTTGTATGGTAGTTGATAGCAGATAGAAAATATCTGAGGAACAATTGAGATTATATAATCATTTTTTACTGAGTCAGTAAGGGATTATACAATCATTTCTTACTGAGTCAGTGATCTCTATATTTATCAACAGTACATTAGGAAGAAGTGAATATTTCCCAAACAGCACAGACACCCTTCAAACACTCAGTTCCTGTTCAGAGAGTACAAATCCATTTATATCTAATTTCAAGGATAAATAAACAACAGAAGTCAATACACTTAAGACTTCTATAGATGAAAATCCAGCTTTTCTAGCCTCATGTGTTAAACATGCTGTCCTTGTTCCACTGTGTGTTCTCAGCACCTTTGTCAAATCTCAGGTGGCTGAAAAATGCATGCACTCATGTTTGGGTCTTCTACTCTGTTATGTGTCTCTCTTTGTGCCAGCAGCATGTTGCTTTCATGACTATCACTTTGTAATATAGTTTGAGATCTGGTATGATAATCTCAGAATTGCTCTCATGCTCTGGATTGCTTTGGCTATCTGGGATATTTTGTGAATCAATCCATATGAATTTTAGGATGCTTTTTTTTTCTAGCTCTGTGAAGAATGTCCCAGGCATTTTGAAAGGAATGGCATTGAATCTATATGTTGCTTTTGGAGGGATGGTCATTTTCACAATATTAATTCTACCAATCCATGAGCATTGTAGGTCCTTCCATCTCTTAGTGTCTTTATCAAACTCCTTTTTTAAGATTAAACTTTTCAGCCGGGCATGGTGGCACACTCTTTTATTCCCAGCATGCGGGAGGCAGAGGCAGGTGGATCTCTGTGAGTTCAAGGCCAGCCTGGTCTACAGAGTGAGTTTCTGGCCAGCTGGGACTACAGAAAGACTCTGCCTCAAAAAGACTAAAAAAGAAAAGAAAAGATTAAACTTTTCATTGTAGAGATCTTTAAAGTCTTTTGTTAGGTTTATTCCTAGATATTTTTGAAGCTATTGTAATTGTGAGAGCTTTCATAAATGCATTTACTGATAGCTTGTTATCGACATGCAGGCTACTGATGTCTGTAAGTCAATTTTGTAACCTGCCCCTTTGCTGAAAGTATTGATCATTACTAGAAATTTCTTGGTGGAAGTTTTGGGTCTCTTAGGCATAATATCATATTGTTGGCAAATAATGATAATTTTACCTCTTCTTTTCCAATTAGTACTCCTTTAATTTTCTTCTCTTGTCTTTTTGCTCTAGTAAAAATGTCAAGCACTATATTTCAAAGAAGTGGAGATACATGACAGTCTGTCTGGTTCCTGGTTTTAATAGGAATGCTTCCAGTTTTTCTCCATTTAGAATGATGTTGGTCATGAATTTGTTTTATGTAGCTTTAATTATGTTTTGGTATGCTTCCTCCAGTCCAATTCACTCTAGGATTTCTAACATGAATGTGTGTTGGATTTTGTCAATGGACATTTTCTGAATCTATTAAGAGGACCATGTGAGTTTTGTATTTATTATATTTTTTGCCTTACCTATGTTGAAACATCCTTGCATCTCTGGAAAAAGGCTAACTTGATTGTAGTGGAAGACCTTTTTGATGTTTATATGTATGCTGTTTTTGAATAATCTGTTCAGGATCTTTGTGTCTATGTTCCTTAAGGATATGGCCCAATAGTTTTCTTTTGTGTTGTCTATACCTAGTTTTGGTATTAGTGTGATACTGGCTTCATAGAAGTAGTTCCAGAGTTCTCCCTCTGTTTCTGTTTTCTTTTCAATAATTGAAGAATATCAGTTGTAGACCTTCTTTCAGTATCTGGTAGAATTCTGCTGTGAATCCACATGGGCCTGACTATTTTTAGTTAAGAGGCTTGTTTGGAATACTCTGTAGACCTCCATTTGATACAAGATGTCATTAATTCAGATGTCTCTCTATTCTTTGTCCAGTTGATCTGTTTATTGAGGAGAGTGGGGTATTGAAGTCATATATTATTACTGAATTGTGCTTAGTCTGTGTTTTATACTTGAATACTGTTTTTATGAATTTTGGCACACCAGTGTTTGGTGCATATATGTTCATGATTTGTCAGTTGTTCCTTTGATTATAATAAGGTGACCTTCTTTATCTCTACTGATTGGTTTTAATTTGAAATCTATTTTGTTTGATATTAGAATTGCAACACCTGCTTGCTTCTTAGTGCCATGTTCTTGGATTTTTTTTCCCCATCCTTTCATTCTCAGGTAGTACCTAGCAAACAGTGAGTGGAGTTTCTTGAAAGCAACAGAAAGATAGATGGTGTTTTTTTTTAAGGGTTTTTCTTTTGTAAAATTTTATTTATTTTTGTATGTGTATGAATGTACTGTCTGCATGCAGGTTTTGTGCACCCATGTTGTACAATGCCTTGGAGTTCAGAAGAGGGCATCGGATTCCCCTGGAACTGGAGTTAAAGACTGTTCTCAGCTGCCATGTGGGTGCTGGGGATTGAACCTGGGTCCTCTGCAAGAGTTGGTGCTCTTAACAGCTAGGCCATCTCTCCAGGCCTGATAGATTGTGTTTCTTAATCTATTCCACTAACCCATGTCTTTTGACAAGGGTTGGGGTTTGTAGTTATTGATATTTAGACATGTATTTGTTACTGTTCCTTTTATTTGTGTTCTTGGTCCTATCTTGAGTTTCTGTAGTAATACCTTCCTTAGTTTTCTTTTGCAAACTCTTGGGTATTCATTTCCATTTTCATTCCTCTGTATTGCTTCAAGTATTCTCTGTATGTCCAGTGAATTATTTCAGCCTATTCATATCACGTAAAAGTTCCATTCCCCTTCAAGTACAATAGATGGTTTTGGTGGGTCAATTATTCTGGGTTGGCATCCTTGGTCATTCAGACCTGGAGATACTTTGGTCCAGGCTCCTCAGATATGAAAAGTTAGTTGATATCTGCTTCAGGTTCTCAAAGGGTAGTAGGCTGGTCTGGTCAGTAGACTGGACTGCAGTAGGTAGATCAGGATTGGGGCAAGGGAAAGACAAGAGGGTATAACAAATGAAGCTGGAGAATGACTGTGTGGTTGCAACAGATCAGGATGCAATGCACAGATCTGGACTAAGAAGGTAGTCCAGAGATTTGAGGTGGAAAAGCAGGAACATGACTAGAAGGGGGACAGGGTGTGTCGTGGGGAGGGGGAGAGTAAAGCTGCTCAGACTGCAAGGAATCAACATGCAGTGGGCAGGATGGGACTTAGTGTAGTAGGCAGGTCTGTGGCAGGCAGACTAGGAGGCTAGGAACAAGATAGAAGTGAGGGCAGCCTGTGGAGGGCCTAACAAACACGCAGGTTTAACCCCATCTGGATTAGGATGCTAGTCCAGAGCTCTGAGGTGGAAGAGCAGCAACTAGGCCTGTGCCCAAGGCTAGAAGGGAACAGGGTGTGGGGAGTGTGGAGCTGTTCAGGCTGAAGGGGAATCAAGGTGCAGTGGGTGGGATCTGACTTACCAGGGTGGTAGGGAGTTCTGAGGGAGGAAGATCAGGAGGACGGGGGGGGGGGAAGGTAAGAATCGGGACAGACTGTGGAGGGTCAAACTATGCTAGAGGATTAATGTAGTCCAGAGATTTGAGGCCAAAGAGACAGAGCAAGCCTGGTCCCAGGGCTAGAAAGAGGACCCAGTACTCAGAGAGAGTGTTGTTCCAAGTGCTGAAAAATCAAGGACCAGTTTATTTTTATATATTTTAGAATAGGGCATTTTACTATAGAATTTATTTTACTTATACACTATGAATGCCAATGTTAGAAATAAAATAAAATGGTACATGGTATTCAGACCTCTTAATTTATAGCACCAAATATTTTAATAGAAACTTGACATGATGTTCATAGCCTTAATATTTCTTTAACAGTCTTGTTCCTATGATAGTTGTGCTTAAAATATCATATAAGGTATAATTGCACTATGCCATGGATCCCTAAATTAAAGACTATGAAAAAATTACTATATTATTGTTAGATTTTTCTAAGTGTTCATAGTGTGGGATGGCCCAGTTCTTTTGTGCTAAATCTTTTAGAAATTATTCAACTCCACTGAGGTAGAATCTATTTCTCCATCTCCTCTAATCTAACCCCTAGGGCCACTGTTATATGAACATCTTACCCTGCTAAATTAAGAAGCCCATCCTTGTTGTTGTATGTGTACCTTATTTAGGCCATCAGCAGACAAAATGGAAATTGTATTTTGTAACCCACAGTGTGGTCCACAGGGGAAATGAGGAGTTGATAAGTACATATCCAGTACACTTACTCTAAGCGATAATTAAAACCAGAGCCTAGAAACACAGAAAGAGCCATGGAATAAAATTGTTAACCTAAAAATTATCAAATTGAAAAGCTTGCCTAATTTTTCTGCAAGCAGCAGTTCCAAAGGATCTTATCATGGTCCCACCTCTGTTCCCCTGGGTACAATTTAAAAGAGTTTAAAAAGCAGAAAGAAATTCCATTTGTAATGCATGAAGTCCTGCTGGTGCCACAACTGTTAGAACGGTGCTGGCATGGCCATTACCTTATGGGATGAAATATGGAGTAAAGGATCAAAGACATGGGTGGCTTATTTCTTACATTAATACATTAATCACCTAACTTAGTTATTTTTATTACAGTGGAAATACTATTCTTTCATTTAAAATGATAATTTCTTATTTCAAATGCTTATTATCTAAATACAGCCTAACGCTTTTCTTCTTAAATCAGGTTTTTATGTAAGAATAGACAAAACTTATTTTCCTGCTTCTACAACTGAGTATTCTACTTGAAGAAATAAAATTATCTTATCACTGAACTGAGAAAAGTCAAGGGGCTACATGTAATCAATTTAATGCTAACCGTCATTACCTTCTGACATGGAGATTAGTTTTCTCTAATCCTCTCAAAAAGTAGTCACATCACGCCATTCCAAAACATGTTGATAATCACATATCTATTACTGAAAACTTCCAAAGCAATTTTTAAAAGAATAATTTAGACACATAGTTCTAGGTTCAAAAATCAGTTTACCCATTTCTGAGTGGCGTTAGGCAGCTTAATTAATTTCTATAAGCTGCAATATCATTACAGTAAATAGTTATAAAAATAGTACTTAACTCTAGATGTTTCCTAAAATTTAAATCCACAGAAGCTGAGGATGCAGCTCAGTGACAAAGAACTTCTCTAACACATGCAAGACCCTAAGTTTGCTCTGCAGCAATGAGAAAGAAAACAAACATTTGGTGTGTGTGTGTGTATAGCATAAACAGCTCAGGAGTGTCCCTTCCACCAATAAGTGTGTTTAATAATTGCTACCTGCCCCAGTGACTATGTATCAGACACTGAAGTAACCAGTATAGCAATAATAGGGAGTTAATACAGGTGGATTCTAACCTAGAACATGAATCAAATTAAAATGTAATAAAATGATTTCCTCTCAGTGCACAGAATAAGAACTTGGTAGATATTTTATTACCCAATTTATTTAGAAATTGATTTCTGAGGGCCAGGAGTCATAGCACACACCTATAATCTTTGCACTCTGGAGATAGAGGTAGTAAAATGATGATTTGAAGGCCAGCCTGGACTACGCATAATGAGACCTTGTCTTCAAATTAATGAATGGGTGAGTGAATGAATGAAACAAAATGTTTTATGGGTTTTATCCCATCATACAAGGTAAACTATTAAGACATATACTATAAATGCATGCACAAGTACTAATGTGGGTGTATTGCTTCTTTGAGAGACTTTGTTAGCTTTTTTTTTTTTTCAAGAGACAGTATTGCAATGCACTATTGTTATCAGACAGGGAAGAGAGGAGAAAGATTAAGAAAAAGGAGAGGAGAGAGAGAATGCAGGAGAGAAGGGAGAGAGGGGAGGGAGGGAGGGAGAAACAGAAGAGAGGAGGAAAATTAGAGGAGAGAAAAGTGGGGGAGAGAGAAAAGGAAAATGGGAAGAGAGAGAATAAGAAAGAGAGGAGAGTGCAGGAGGTGAGGAGAGGGAACAGAGAAGGGGAGACACTGCCTCTTATCTCCTAGGATGCCTCTTAGATGAAGTGTTGTGGATGACTAGAAGGTCAACACCTCAGCCTTTCAACTTCCAGCTACAATCCTGTCCAGTGGTCATATCCTAACATCAGGTTATTTCTAAACTCCAAAAGAAGGCCTTGTGGTTTCTGCCACTGTGTAGAAGGTACTACTTGAAAATTATCTTCTACCACACTGAAAGTAAGAAGACCAAGCAGCAATAAAGACCAGCAGGACAGTTGTGTGCACAACTCGATATTTCCAATTCACACTTACCATGTAAATTAGCAAAAACCCTTTCTAACATGACATGAACAGATTATTAGTTTTGATTCACAAAGCCAGTTACTCTTCAGGTCCCTGATAAGCACCAGCATGTTTTAGATGCACTTTGCATCAGAAGCATTCCACTAGATGCAAAGTAACTCTCACTCTCACCTGGGTTATCTAGACATTCCTATGCACAGCACAGAGTACTGATCAGATGTGAGAAATTAGCAAGCTTGGCAATTTAATAAAGTCACTGCATAGTTTGTTGTGCAAGGTAATGCTATTGTGAATCTTTAGGGGTAAAAAAATGTTCTCTAATTTATATTTTGTGTCAATCAGTCTTTTATATGAAAAATTTTGAACATTTAAAAAAAGAAAATACAGAAGTGTTGAATGTGTGCAAGTTGCCAAGATGAATACAACATACTTTATTTAAGATACAGTATTTAATTCTACCTAAACCACAATTAGAAATAAGCAAGCTAGATTTGTGATAGAATTAAGAGAGCAGACCAAGGTGACGTGTGTGTGTGTGTGTGTGTGTGTGTTTGTGTGTGTGTGTGTGTGTGTGTATGTGTCCTATTAGTGAGGTCTGAAATCCAGGTGTGTCTGGTTCTCCATGTTCAGTTTACTTAAGCCTTATGGTTCCAGGCTGTGAGTTGTAGATATTTAGGGGGAGATCAGATTTACTATACATATGGATCACTCCCAAAAAAGCATATTCTGAAAGCTAAATAAATAGCTTGTCTCGAGGAAATACCATGTATTCCATATAGGTGTTATGATAAATAAAACAAAAATGCACCTAAAACATTTCTAAAGTATAGTATTTAGTTAACATTTTTTTTATCACTCAACACGCAGTAACAGTAAAACTACTAAGAGAGCAGTTTCATGAGATTGAATTTAAAATTAGCTTTTAAGGAGGGGACCCTGCTAAACCGTATGTAAATGGATACACACTTTTAAATATTTAGCCTCTTTAAATATTAAGTAAACAGAATATTTCCAGTTTTAAAAATGATTACCCAAATATGATCACATTCTGGCATGTGACAATCTTGTGGGGATCCTGTGTTAGTGTAAGTCTTGGAAAGAAGCCCAAAACCTAACATTTGAAGCTGTCAATCAATGGCAGTCTGCACAGACTCCACTGATGGAGTGAAAGTCTTGTCACTCCTACAGTTATGGCAGCTGCAAGTACTAGGGGACACGGTAGCACTGACATGACTACTAACGCTTAATTCTTAATTTACTTTGGCTTCTATTCCTTCTTCTTCTCCTGACACCTTTTGACCAATATTTAGATCTGACTGAAATAGTAAAGTCCTCCCCAAAACAATAATCCTTTGCTTTGAAAACTCTAAAAAGTCTCAAAAAAAGATATAAGACATGTATGGCAGAATGAATAAACTTGGGTGGGGTGAGGGACATGTAAAGGGAAACGAGTCTAAATTGGACTGAGAAATGATGTATGGAATGCACAAAATTTCAGTAAAACTATTAGAAATATAATCTTGGACCTGATGTCAAAGTTGGCATGGCAACCTGAACATAGAGGGAATATTTTGTTTTCTGGAGCTTCAATGTACCAGATGAAAATTTTTGCAATATGTATCTTCACAGCTTTGAAACAGTTAATGTTAGTAGAACTTCAAACTTGACATTGAAATAATGACTGGAGGCACTGGGGAGAAACATGAACAATAAGTTTAGTTTGTCTTTTATTTCAATAATTGTTTTGATTTTCTTTTTTGACCTCTATCAAGCAGCTAATGAAGTTGGTGATTTGGGGTCTATGCAAATATTTCTGCCTGTCAAACTATTTACATGACTAAAGTAACTTTCTTCCTGTCAGGTTTTGCAACACTATGAAAGAAAGCTTATATTTTCTGTGCCAGCCTGAAATTATTTACCAACACTTTGCTAGGATCAGCATGGTCTGCTTGGGGGTAATCTGCAGGTAGTTTGAAAACCAGAGAACAGCTGCTTATTGACTTCAAACCGTTTTTCTGCCAATATCTACTTAGGCATTTTATTAGCAGTTGTTAAAATACTTATGTGTGTGCCCAGGTGTCCTCCTCTCCTTTAGACTCTTTGTCCTCTTAATTCACACCACGTGTCGAATGGAATCAAGATTAGACAAGAGTGAAAAGTCCCAGGTGGGAATTCTGGCTCATTGGTTCAAATAAATTGTCTATAAATATTGGTGGAGCAAGAGGTAGGACACATAATTTCAATTCTAGGGTCCGACATCCAGAAACAGGAGTTTGCAACACAAGCTTAAAACGTGGCTTCTCCTGTAGGATTTAATCACCAGGCTCCTGTAGGATTTAATCACCTCTTGCTGCTGACTTCAGCAGCAAGAGGATATGTGAGTTGTGACAATCGTCTTTAGGTCACACTTTCACTGAAATATGGTTCTCCCCTTGGAAGACTCAGAATGAACTTGCCACCTGTGATGGTTAATCCTGGGTGTCAACTTGACTGGACTAGGTATGAACAAATAAGAGAAAAAGATCTTCAGATTGGACTACTTCAAGCCGGATGGCCCACCCTTAATGTAGGCATTACCTTCTACCAGCAGGCAGTATAAAAGGCCATGGCAGAAGGAGGTGGTCCCTTTTTCCTGAGGCTTGCCTCTCTCTCACTGGTGAGTTTGTCTTGCTGCTGTGATCAACCCTTTGAATCCCAGCATGTACTGAGACAGGTAGATCTTCTGGAATCCATCCAGCCTTCAGCACCAGATTGGGACTACTGAGACATCATCAGCCTTGCGGAATGAGCAGTTAGTTCCCTGGATTCTCAGCCTCTGGCTATTGTTGGACGCCTTGATCTCTGTCATGTGAGCAAATCAATAAATCTGTAAACAGCTAAAAAAAAAAAAAAAGAAATATGGTTCTCAGTACCACTATGCATAGACCTGAAGGATCTTATACCTTGCCAGAGAAGACCCTGATGTAACTGTATACCTTTGCTGCCCTTCATTTTCCAATCTTCCCCGGAGTAAATGAGATCAGCTGCTACATTATCTAAATATAATCCTTCATTTAATATATTTTTAGAACTACTTTATCTGAAATCATAATTTCAATTTTTTGGTACATCACTTTAAAATACACACATGAAGGATTCTTTTTAACTGTGAATGATTGATAGATAATGAAGTCTGCTCACTATTTATCATACATGCAACACCCATTTCAGGTGAGAGAAGTTAAACTTGCACAAAGATGTTAAAAAAACACTCTTGTTTTGGTATATGCTTGTTGTGTTTAATTCTGAAAATGGAAAGTGTCTCACATACAATGCACAGGTATTCCAGACACCTGTGTTTCACATTCCAGTGTTCATAGACCTAACACACCAGGGACTGGCTGTCATCGAAGATCATGTGGTACTCAAAAGCATTTAGCTAAGTTTTCTTTCTTTTTTTTTTTTCACAACATTTTTTTTTATTGATGCTTTGTGCATTTCATACATCATTTTCCAATTCAGTTCAGGCATATCTCCCCTTCCCTTCACCCCCACCCCCACCCCAACCGAGATCATACATTCTTCCATGACTGTCCTGCATATCTCTCTCAGTTTTTTTTTTCCATTTTTTAGCTATAAGTGATAATCCATGAGTACAAGCATCCTTCATGCAAAACCAATTTGCAGGCTGTTGTGCCCAAACACCCACAGCCCCACCTTCCAGCGGGGGGTGAGGGGTTGTATGTTCAATCAGGTTAATCAAATGAGGGTCCAGACTACATTGCTGTAGTTTCACCCTTCACCCCAATCGCAGCCCTTACATTCTACCACGCCCCCTCTTCCGCAGATTATTCCCTGGGCTTAGAAAAGGGGCACAAGTGGATGAGAAGCAGAACAGTCCAACTCTCTCTGGAGCTGTTGTTTGGATTCTGGTAAATTCTGTCTGTTTCCTTCATGGGCTGACAGCCTGTCCAGGGAATAACCTTTCGAGCCTACTAATGAGCACAAGCAAGTAGATATATAGGTATTTAAGGCAGCATTAATAGTTAAGGGTAGGGTACTTTGTTATAGACATATATGTTTAGATGAGAGGTTGATCCACGAACCTAGCAATTTTTTCCTGTTAAATATGACGGGGTCTTTACTGTGGCTTATGATATCTCCTAACCGGTAGAGAATGTAAGCTTGTGGCATCAGCCATGGGTCTTTGTTTTTTTTTTTTTTTTTTTTTTTGTTTTGCTCCAAGGAAGAAGAGCCATAGCCCAATTTAGAATTGGGATAGTACAGGATATGGCTTGCCGCTGCTGCACATTAGTCCAGGACAGGTGAGGTGAGCTGGTGCTGACGGGGAGTCGTGGCTTGACTAAAGGAGACCCGTATTTGCTTTATTGGTTGAGTGGCCCGTGGGAACACTCTCTGGTAATTCCAAGAGGCCATCTGTACACGTGCAGGTGTGGTCTCAATGCATCTTTTCCATGTTAACATCAGGTCTTCAGCGGCAGGGCATTATCGACCCTCTCGTCCTTGCAGGTATCCCAGTGTAGAGGCAAGGAGCCTTACCTTTTGTGGGGCCTAGATCCCCCGGCCACCATCTCCCTGGTGGAATAATCCATTACTGATGTTAGAGCTCCTTTATTTATATATTTTGCTTAAGCGCATAGTTTAAGGACGTTAGGTGTTGTTAATATTTGGTTCTGAACAGAGAGTAACCTTTTTCACAGTTCTATGTCTATTAGTCAATTAAGAAGGCAAATTTACCGTTTTTATAAGAGATTATCTCTATAATAGTTGTCTCCAATTTACATTGGAGAGCAACCCCATCATCGTCATATTTCTCCTTGTTCTGGGGGGGAGGCAGAAAGTCTCTCATATCAAAACCTTTTGCACCTAAAAGTAAGTTTCATCAGAACCCACTATAAATAGTTGTTACACAACAGTGAATGATATCTCCAGGTTATCTCGATGCATTACCGTTTTTATGAGTCTGTAAACCAATGTTTGTTTAATATACACTATTTACTTTTACTAAGTCCCTTAAACACCGTGTAATCCTGTAGACAGTGTCTAGGCAAAACGGGTACTTGTTTTGAACGCATGTCAATTAAGTATGCATTAATCGAATATACACCCTTGTTCCTCTCCCACCCCTCCCCCCGTCCCAATTCACCATTTCGGTCCATTTTTCGATGCAGTCTTCTGTTGTTGTTCTTTTTTTTTTTTTTTTTTTTTTTTTTTTTTTTTTTTGGGTTTTTGGTACTAGCATCTACATATGAGGACACCAGTTGCGTTTGGTTTTTCTGGGCTGTTTTATTATCACTCACATGATGTTCTCTAGCTCCACCATTTTCCTGCAAGTCTCTGATGTTCCCTCTTTACCTGCTGCATAGAACTCCAATTGTGTACATGTACCACATTTTCTCTTACCCGCTCAGAGGGCATCCTGGGCTGGTTTAGCTTGCTTTCTATTGTGAAAGAGCGGAATAAACATGCGGTGCATTGTATCTTGCAGTGCAGAGTCGTTGAGGGCACATACCCAGGAGTGGTATGGCTGGTTGGCAGTGGAATCCAGTTCAAGTCTTCAAGGGTTCTCTCCTACACTGATTCCAAGTGGGCTGTACAGAGTTTCACATTCCACCAGCCAATGGATGCAGTGTTCCCCTTTCCACCACAACTTCTACCAGTACTGGTATCATTTGTTTCGTGATCCTAGGCCAGTCTTATTGGAGTAAGTGAGATCTCCAAGTGGTTTTGAATGTCATTTCTTAATACTAGTAGATGCTGAACAGCTTCTATGAAGTGTTTCTCGGCATCTCTAATTTTCCTCACTTGTGAAGTCGCTGATTCAGTCCTCGGCTCCTGCTTTGAGTGGTTTATTTGTTTTCGTTCTTCTTTTTTTTTTGAGTAGTCTTCGTATATCTTGAGCAACTATGCTTTGTCAGATGTCAGCTGCAGGTTAATGTGTTTTCCTCCCACTCGTGGGTTTCTCTCTCACTTCCTTGATTGTTTCTTTGATGGAAAGAAGCTTTTGAGTTTAACGAGGACCCATTTGTCTAATTGTTGACTCTTATTTTCTGTGCAGCTGCTGTCTGTCTTCAGGAAGTCTCTTTATTCCTACGCTAAATGCTTGTCAGGCTGCAACGTTTTTCTCTTCCCACCTTCAGTATTTTGGTTTCACATGAGGTCTTTGTCCATCGGTTGACTTTGTACAGAGTAAGGTATGGGTTAATTTCATTCTTCTAGTTGTGAAAGTTTGCCAACTGCTGGTGGCTTTCCTTTGGCCTAGGCCCTACATATGAGAGCTGAAATGTATGATGTGTCAGTTTGATCCTCCATTGTGTTCCATTCTGGCCCCAGTCTGTCAATTCTGAGTACCGGCGTTTTGCTGAAATATCGTAGTAAGTTTGAGGTTGGATCATCTCCCAGTGTGTTTCCATTAGGTTCAACTGGCTTTCGGGGTTTTTGTTTCAAGATAAGGCTTTTTTTAAGTCTGAACTTGGATTTTGCATGGTGAGTAATACATCTATGAACTTTCTGGTCGATAGGACCCCTTTTTTTTTTCATATTCTCAGTTTGCTTGATTTTGTCGTGTTGAGTTCTCAGTAGTGTGCCAACTTGTTTGCAATGCCAAGTAACTGAGGGTGTTCTGTTTCCGAACTGGGAGCCCTAGAAATTGTTAAGGGCCAGCATGTAGTTGGCGACTGGGGACCTGGCTTAAGACATCGGTACTACTAGTTCTTGAGCTAGAATGGACATTTTTTACTATATTTAATTTTCCCAATCGATAGCATGGGAGGTTTTGTCCATCTGTCTATGTCTTCCTCAATTCTTCTTTAATCAGGGG
Source organism: Rhizomys pruinosus (assembly GCA_009823505.1). NCBI lineage: Eukaryota > Metazoa > Chordata > Mammalia > Rodentia > Spalacidae > Rhizomys > Rhizomys pruinosus. Next base: position 1,272,385 of record VZQC01004091.1, read on the forward strand.
TTTAAATTGTTTGTTGTAGAGATTCCTTGGTGCCTTGGTTAGCTTTGTTCTAGGTATTTTATTGTTTTGAGTCTATGTGAGTTGGGAAGGTTCTCTTGATGTCTTTCCTTCAGTTTGCTTGTTCTTGGTATAAGAAAGGGCCATCTGATTGTTTTTAGTGTATTTTGTATCCGGCCACTTTGTCAAGCTGTTAATCATTCTCAGGAGTTTCTGGTGGAGTTTTTAGCATCTTTTAGGTACATCATATTCCATCATTCATCACAACAGGGGAATAGCCTTACTTCCTTCTATTTCCATTATGACTCCTTTAATTTCCTTTTCTTTGCCTAGCCCTGGCAAGGGTTTCTAACACTATATTGAAAAGGAGTGGTGACAGGGGGCAGTCTTTGTCGAGTTCTACCTTAAGGAAAATGTTTCTGTGCATTTCCCCATTTAGGATGATGTGGCGTGGGTATCCTGAATATGGCCTTTGATTACATTGAGGATGGATCTCCTCCAATACCAATTCCTCTCAGGACTTTAACATAAGTCAGGTGCTGGATTTTGTCAAAGGCTTTCGCGATCATTGAGATGACCTGTGTGGTTTTTGTCTTCAATCCATTTATGTGTTGGATGATAGTTTTGAATTTTCATATGTTGAAATCCCTGCATCTCTGGTATGATCACAACTTGTCATGTGGATTGATCTTCTTGATGTGGTCTGTATGGGATTGCCAGTAATCTCGGTTTAGACTTTTGGTATCTGTGTTCCTTAGGGAGATGGGTCTATAGTTCTCTTCTTAGTTGTATCTTGCCTGGTTTTGGTAGTAGCGTGAATGCTGGCTCATAGAAGGATTTGGGAGAATGTCCCTCTCGTTTTGTATCCTTTAAACAATTTCAAGTAAATAGGTTGTAGTTTTTTGAAATTTTATACGAATTCTTCCTTGAAAACGTCCTGGGCTGAGCCGTTTGTTGGGAGGTTCTGTATTACATCTTCAGATTTCTTCCTGTATAGTTTCGGTTTAAGCTGTCGATCTCTTTCTTGGTTGAGCTTTGAGGATTCCAGGTTTCAGAATTTCATCCATTTTTCTAGGTTTGTCAACTTAGTGAGTATAGGTTTTTGAGTATTCCCGTATAATTGTCTGGATACTTTCATTGTCTGTTAGTGATATTTCCCCTTTTTCACAGATTCTAATTATTGAGAGTGTTCCCTTCTATCGTTTGTTAACTGGGCTAGAGTTCTGGTCTATCTTGTTTATTCTCTCAAAGAACCAACTTTTGGATTCATTGATTTTTTGTATGGTTTTTTCTTTGTTTCTATTCATTGATCTCTGCTCTGATTTTTGTTATTTCTTCCTTGTCTGCTCCGTTTAGGGTTCTTTGTTGTTCTCTCTCAATTTTTTTAGGCATGTTTAGATCATTCACTTGGTGTTCTTCTGTTTTTTTAATGTAGGCACTAGAGCTATAAACTTCCCTCTTAGGATTGCTTTTAAGTGTCCATAGATTTTGCTGTGTTTTTTTTATCATTGTCATTCAGTTAGGAATGTTTTTATTTCTTTCTTTATTTCTTCCTTGACCCATCATTATTCAGGAGGTGTTGTTTAGCTCCATGTGTTTCGGTAGGTGTAGGGTTTATTCTGGTGTTGATAATGAGTTATTGCATGTGTCTGATAGAATGCATGAGATTATTTCAATCTTTTTATTTGTTGAGTTTTCCGTGTCCCAGTGATATGTCATTTTGGAGATGTTCCATGAGGTGCTGAGTAGAAAGTGTATTCTCTGGTGTTTTGGGTGAAATATTCGATAGAATGTCTGTGAGGTTCCATTTGGTGTATTGTTCATTCAGTTCAGATGTCTCTCGTTTATCCTTTGTCTTTTGATCTGTCTAGGACTTAAGGGGTATTGAAATCCCCATATTAGTGCGCTGGGGTTAATCGTGTGCTTGAGTCCTGAGAATTTCTTATAAGTTTGGTGCACCAGTGTTGGTGCATATATGTTTATATTGTGAAATCTTCAGTCATTGATTTTCCTTTGATAAAAGTAATGGCCTTCTTTGTCTCTTGGACTTCTTTGCTTGAAGTCATTTTTGTCTGATATTAGAATAGCCACACCTCTTTCTTTTTTTTTTTTTTTTTGTTTAAATTTTTATTTATTCTGTATGTGTATGAATGTACTATCTGCATTGTCGAAGTAGCACCGTGTCGCATAGGCAGCGGAGGTCAAAGAGGCTCCGGAGTACCCATGAACAGGAGTTCTCTGTGAAATTGGCTCAGACGCTTCCTCCAGCGCCGTGGGTGCTGGATTTGAACTCGCGTCTACTGCAAGAGCGGTCCGGTGGCTCTAACGCCTAGGGCCAAATCGGCTCCAGCCGAGCTTTTTTTTTTTTTTTTTGTTTTTTTTTTTTTTTTTTTGTTTAATTATTTATTTAACCGTGTTTTTTTTTGTTTTTTTTTTTTTTACATTTCTTAATATTCTATCCATCCTTCATCTTAATTGATGCCTTACCTTGAGATTGGATGGGTTTCTTGGTAGCAGCATATAGAATGGGTTTGTTTCCTAATCCATTCTCCCATCTGTGCTTTTTTTATTGGGGAGTTTAGCCCATAATATTTAAGGTTATAATTATGAAAGATGGATGTTGCTTCCTTCACTTTTACCATTATGGTACTTCTAACCGCTGATTTTTGCTCCTATGGGTTTTTGTTTTTTTAGTTTCTTTTCGGAGGTGTTGAGATTGTTGCGTCCTCTCTTTGCCCTTTGATGCTTCAATGTTATTTTATGAAGGAGTTGTTTTTCCAATAGGTATTCCATAATCTTTTTATGTTCAGAAGGATTTTCTTCTCTCTCCCTCTCCCAACTATAATCGACATTTTTCTGGGTAAAGTTATTCAGGTTGGCATCCGTAGTCCCCTTTAACATGGAATGCTTTGCTCCAAGGTTCTTCTTGCTTTCATTGGTTTGAGGCGAGAAGTCAGGTTTTGGTGATCGGATGGGTTTACCCTTTGTATTGCTTGTTTTTCTTTTGTTTTTTTTAGCTTAGATTTTTCTTTGTTTTTGGGCATCTAGACATAGGTTAACTATGATAGGGCCGTGGGGTTTTTCTTGTGTCCTTTGATCTTGGTTCTATTGGGGGGCTATGTGCTTCTGTGTATTTGTAGGGTTTCGTCCTATTGTTATTTGGGAAATTTTCATCTATTATTCTTGTAAGGATCTGATCAAAATACATTGTCTTGAGATCCTTCCTCCCTTCCCGATTCCTCATGGATGCGGAGTTGATCTTTTCATAGTGTCCCACATATTTCCGAGGTTGTTCCACGTTTGTGTAATTTTTAAAATTTCATAATCTTTATTGAGCTTTTTTAATTGCTCCTGTGGTTATCTTCGATCTGATATGCTTCTTGTTTCTGCGTCCTCCATTCTAGCTTCTGAGGCTTTTTCCTTTCCTTGTCTCTTGATTGATGGATGTTCTAGATTCGCTTTTCGGTTCATCCTGTGTTTTCTTTAGTACTATGTCCATTTCCTTTTTTGACTTCTCAATACTCTTCTTGGTGCTTATCTCAATCGCTTCTGGGTGCTTCCTTACTTCGGGTGATTTTGGCTTTCTTTGTCATGTTTCTACTTCCTTTCGGAGTTTGTTTTTTCTCCCTCTAGGTTTTTTTTTTTTTTTTTTTTTTTTTTTTTTTTTTTTTTTTTTTTTTTCTGGCAGTTTGTGCTATTTTTTCTCGTCATCTGTTCTTTTCGAGTTTGTCATTATTCCGTAGTTTGGTCTGATTGTCATGTATCCCGCTAGGGGTCCTTTTGAGTTGTTCAGTTATCCTCTTTAGTTCCTGAACCTCTTTATGTTTGCCTCTTCTGATGCATATGTTCTTAGTTTCTGAATTTGCATTGTTCCTCAAGTCCTTTTGAGTTTGCCATCTCTAAGTCAATTCACTAAGTCTAATTCCGTTCTTTATTCTAAGTCTGTTCCGTCTCCTCCATGGGGTTCACCAATGTAGCTATCTCCTACTGGTTTGGTAGCGTCTTGTGCAGGATTTGTTCTTCGGTGCCTTTCCCATGTTGTCCCTTCTCGGGTTCCTTGGCATGTGGGCTTCCTTTTGTTGGTTCAGATCACAAATACCTTTTCACTATGTTAGGGGATGGTTTTGACTTTCCTCCTTTAGCTGTTTTTTTTTTTTTTTTCCTCTTCCCCCTCCTCCTTGTTTATGGAGTTTGACTGTGTCTATTTTCTAGTTTTGAAACCACTCTTCTCTTCTTGCTCTGAGTTCTCTCAAGAAAGTTCCACTTGGATTCTCACCAATCTCGGGTGTGGGGCGAAATGCCTGACCTACCCGAGCCCCGCAGCCGCAACCAAGGTGGCAGTCCACTAGCATCGGCCCCCTGGCCCCGGTCACGACAAAAGAGACTAGGAAGTCCGCCCACGGCCCACCTAACCGCGGCCAGATGTGCGCAGATGCCTGCCCAGGTACTACTACTCCCGCCCGCACCAAGGTGCAGGCCACTACACCCGGCCCTTACTGGTCCCAGCACAAAAGAGACAGGAGGTCCCCCATGGCCCCCTACCTGTGGCAGAGCGCGCTAGATGCCTGCCCAGGTAACTACGTCACCGCCCCACACAAGGTCGGCCACTAAGGCACCGGCCCCCTCTGGTCCCAGCACAAAATAGACTAGGGACGGTTCCGCCCACAGCCCCGACCTGGCCGCAGAGGCGGCAAGATGCTGCCAGGTAACTACTCCCGCCCGCAACCAAGGTGCGAGGCCATAGCAGCCGGCCCTCGGTCCCATGCACAAAAGAGACTAGGACGGTCCCGCCCACGGCCCGTTACCTGCTGCAGAGGCGTGCAGAGGCCTGTCCGTAATACTCCCGCCCGCACCAAGGTGCAGGCACTAGCACCGGCCCCATCTGGTCCCACACAAAAGAGACTAGGACGGTCTGCCCACGGCCCCCTACCTGCGGCAGAGGCGGCAGATGCCTGCCCAGGTAACTACTCCCGCCCGCACCAAGATGCAGACCACTAAGTTTTCTTTCAAACTTCAAGTTTATCACTGTGTTTATTTTCTGCAGGAGGATGAACACTGATTCATTGTTCAGAGATAAGAACCCAACTTTATGTAAATAGCGATTTAGTTTTACTTTTCACTATCTCAGACCAGCTCCCTGAATAAAACTCACTGAAAAGTGACATGTTGCAAGGCAAACCTGTGTCTATTGCTTATTTTAGTAACTGGATGACCGCATGTACAGAATCTTACCAGGATCATGGATACAAGAGGGAAAGGGAGAATATAGACATGGTTCTAGAACCTTTGGGGACAGGAGCTGGATTAAGTTTGGAGGATATGGTACTTAATGGTTTTAAGGTTAGTTGACAGACGGATCAAAGCAAGGCTGTTTAAGTGAGTCATGTAGGTTTCCCGGGATGGCTCTGTGGGTAAAATTACTTGCTCTGTAAACAAGAGGAGCTGAATTTACATCCCCAGCACTGAGGAAAATGGTGAGCATGATAATGCACACCTGTACCCTCAGTATTGGATGGGGGCTGAGACAGATGGATCCTAGGTTCCCATGAGCCAGCTAGCCTAGCCAACATGGTGGTCTTGGGGTTCAGTGAAAGACTATGTCTCAAAAACTAAGATGGATAGCAATAGAATAAAACACTAAATCTCCTTCTTGGGCCTCCACATGCTTGCACATGGGCTTGTGTGTACCTACAGGCACACACAAGAACATATACCACACTCATTACACTTAGCTACAAATACTAAACATACAAAATATGTCACAATTGTTGAATAAACCTAGAATAACCAGTGCTTGTACTTTCAAGAAGTTCTTGAAACAATTAATTATGTTCTTTGTAGTTTCGTCTCTCTGGGTAAGAAGTAAAATTGTTAAACTATATTACAGTAAGCTGTTGGGGATGTATGGTTTTGGTTACAAGTTTAAAATAGTGAATTCGTTCAGGCCTGGTAGCATATGCCTTTAATCCCAGCCCTCTGGAGACAGAGGCAAGTGGATCTCTGTGAGATAGAGGCCAGCCTGATCTATGTAGTGTGTTCCAGGCAGGATGGGACTAGGGAGATCCTGTAAAACCCACTGAAATTCATTGATATTAATTTTTAAAAGAGCAATAATGACCACTAAAACTATTAAGTTCTGACCTCTCTTCCACTGGGATTTTTGCATTCCAAGTAATTAGGTAGAGAGAACTTTTAAAATCATTTGTAATAGCTTGTGTTTTTCTTTTATTTTGATTTTATTGTAATTTAAGCTGAGAATTCAATTATTTTCTAGCACTTTTGAATAGATGCATATATTATACATGTGATAGATTTCTAGAGGAGGGATTAGTTACATTGTTTCTTTGGAAAAAAGAACTTCCTATCTAATCAAATGAAATAAGTAAAAGTATTGCAGCCTTTTGCAATCTCAGATTCTCTGAAGTAGTAGCTCAGTACATTTTTTAATTGAAGTTTTGTGCATTTCATACAACACTTCTTAATCAAATTTATACCCATTCCCCCTTTTTTGCCCCCCACCCTGCCAGAGTTCATGCAGTTTGCCAAATATGTCTTGCATCTTTTTCTCAGTCTTTTTAAAATTTTTTCGATGCAGAAGTTTACTGTTTTGGGCAGAAGTTTACTGTTCTTGACCAAGTCTTTAATTGTGGCTATTGTTCCTTCCAATTTGTATAGCTTCAAATTATGCATATATACATGTCACACATATACCAAAATTATGACATCTGAAAATAAACTATAGGCTAATTCCAAAGCATGATTAGGAACTCACATTGTGACAGTAGCATTGTATGCAGGTAAAGAAAAAAGTATTACTTTACATTCCTACATTACATAGTAAGTTGATGAATACCATCAGGTATTATATTTACTAAAAAATAAAGAAAAAAAAAGAATTATTCAGTTTGCCTTACAAATAGAGATGTGGTGCTAGGATCCACAAATGAGGGACACCATAAGATGTTTGATTTTCTGGGACTGTGTTACTTCACTTGGCATAATGGCTTCTAGTTCCATCCATTAAAGGCATGTGCCTCCATGCCTGGCTTTCTACCAAAAAAATTAATAAATTGTTATTTATTAAGCATCAACTGACATTTAAAATGCCAAGATCTAAAAATAAATAAATAAATAAATAAATAAATAAATAAATAAAATGCTAAGATCTATAAGACAATGACCCTTTCTATGAGTGTGGAACATATCAGTAAAAATAAATTAATTGAATGTAATAATTATGATAATATAGAGACCTTCCCTAGCTGCCCAGTGAAACCTTGACTTATTTAATACATGTTCTGCATTCCTTTCTCTTCCTTCTTTCTTTTCCCTCTAGCACACATTGGTATCCTGCTATTTTATATCTTATATAATTATCATGATGATTTCTTGAGTCCCTGTTAGAGATAAGCCACCTAGAGCAGAAATACCCTGAGCATCTTCAGCATTTTCTTGTCTTACCCTCAAACAATAGGATTGTACCTCTGGTAAGTATGCACACAATATGTAATTTCTTCCCAAGCATATGGGCCCCTTTGCCCTGTAGACACTGAAGAATCTGAAGAGTTTTTGAGCAAGATCTGCATAGAAGGGAACTCTTGAAGTAGCAAAGCCTGATATTGCATGCCTTATATTCATGACTATGAGGCACTTAAAAGACTGATGGCAATTGAATCATTGTTTTAAATCCCTGCTGAACTTAACCCTGAATAAAAAAAAAAAAAAAACTTCCTCCATTACCTCATAAGAATGCCATGCTTTGAGTATAGATACAGAAGCTTAGTGCAGAACAGATGAATCATAAAAGAGTTAACCTGCAGAACAAAGTGTTCCTGTATTTTCGCAATGCTTGATAACCCTGGAGAGCAGCTGCAATGCTGAGAGATTCTGGCTCAGTATGTAACAGAATTGGGTTAAGAGTACTATATAAGGTTTGAAAAAAAAAAAAACAGAATCATAGAAATTAGAAATAAAAGGGACTGTTAGATCATATTGTCCATCCCCTGCCAAGGCAAATTGTTGCTGACAGTATATTACAGCTTTATTCTTTGCAGTAGATTTTTACTGGCTTCCCAGGAGAGGTTTCTGATCTGTCCAGAATAATGAATGGAGTATTTTTTTTTTTCTGTTGGCATCTAACCACACTAGAAAGCACAGTTTTTTTACTGACAACACTAGTTTGGGGAAGACATTGAAGTTCAGCATCAATTTCTATTAGCTTTGTGTGCTAGTAGATTAAAAAAAAATGAGGTATGGCTGTTGGGAAGAGAGGCTTATGAGATCTCTTTCTACCATGTTTAGAACATTGTCTTTTACAAGATGTAACTTTCTTACATGCTGTGTATTTAAGAGGGTATCAGTAAACTTGAAACATTAAAGACCCCAAATTTTAAAACTCCTATCACTTCCTGGCCTTTGGGGCCAAGCATAGTAAAACTCTTTATACAATTAATGCAATTAATCTATTTTATTGGAGAATGTATAAATTCCCAATACAACCACCAACCCGATGCAGTTCTTTAAGATATTATCATAGATATTTCTTTACTCATTTAATTGAGGCTCGCAGTACTTCGGGAAGGCATAACTGTTTTAGATGAATCTGTGGGGGGCTGGGAGCTAAAGGCATATTCAGAGAGAGACAGAATGGAAACTCGAACACATGATTCCTATCCCCTTTTTAATAGTCTGTTTAACCCATTGATTTCTGCTGAGAAGGATACTGTGAAGCCAAAATGTTAGAAAATAAATGTGTTATGGTTATTTATCATAATCACTTGTAATGGGTTTTTAATTTGAGCAGTTGAACTTTAATCAGAAAATCAATTCTACATCTTTCTACTATGTTCAAGTCCAATTTTTTGAAATGACAAATATCTGCATTCTGTCCCCAGAGTTTCACCACTAAATGTAAAAGAGGAGAAAGGGAAATAAAGCTTTCCTTGCCACTCAAAAGCTAATACAGGCCTGGTGTGGTGGCACACGCCTTTAATCTCAGCACTGGGGAGGCAGAGACAGGTGGATCTCTGTAAGTTCAAGGCCATCCTGGTCTACATAGAGAGTTCTAGGACAGCTGGAGGTGCAGGGAGACCCTGTCTCCAAAAGACCAAAAAAAAAAAAAAAAATATGTGTATATGTATGTTTGTGTGTATTTGTGTGCATGTGTGTGCCTGTGTCCACTGAGACCAGAAGAAGGCATTGGATCCCCTGGAACTGGAGTTATGGACAGTTTTTAGCTGCCATGTGGGTGTAGGGAACCGAACCTGGGTCCTTTTCTCTGAAAGAACAGTCAGTGCTCTTAATTGCTGAGCAATCTCTCAGGCTATAACTTTATTTTTAGACAAGGTCTAGCTCAGTTGTCTAGGATGGGCTTGAGCTTACTCTGTAGTCCAGGCAGGCGTTGAAATTGGGATCTTCCTGCCTCAGCCTCCTGCGTAGCTCGGATTCCAGGCCTGTGTCATTAGGCCTGGCTCTGGGTAACAGCTGCCCTAGAGTTAAAGGTTATGTCTGAATACCTAAGCACATTTATCATATTTACATATGCTATTCTCTGGTTCTGTAATTACTTAGGGCCAGAGAGGTAGAGATTTGAGTACAAGGTCTACTAAATGTAGGGCTTGGTGGGCACCCTCTCACATTAAACTGGGGTACTGAGTGGCTATACCCTCTGGCAGGCTGGCCTTGAACTCTCTGAGATCCACTTGCCTCTGCCTCCCAAGTGCTAGGATTAAAGGTATATGCTGCTACGCCCAGCATGTGGGTTTTTTGTTGTTTGTTTTTATTTTTATTTTTTATTTTTTTGTCTTTTTGAGACAGGGTCTCCCTGTAGCCCCAGATGGCCTGGAACTCACTCTGTAGACCAGGCTGGCCTTCAACTCTTAGAGATCTGCCATGTGTTTGGTTTTTAATAAGGTATGACAACTCCCCAAACTTTAAAAAGACAAACCAATACAAATACAAGAAGCACATAGAACTCCAAATAGACAAGATCAGAGAAAATTCTCCACACCACATCAAGATAAAATGCTAGACATCCAAAACAAAGACAAATCCTTAAACCACAGAGAAAAACAAGTAACCTATAAGGAAAACTATCAGAATTACAACGGACTTCTCAATGCAAACTATGAAAGCAAGAGGACCTGGAGCAAAGCATTCCCAGTGTTAAAGACAATAGATGCCAACCCAGGTTACTATACCCAGCAAAATATGTCGATCATAATTGAAGGAGAGAGAAAAACCTTCCTGACATAAATAAGTTGAAAGAATACATGTCCGGAAAACCAACCCTTCAAGAATACTGAAGCAATTCAAAGGGACAGAAGAAGGAGCAACATCCCCAGGCACCTGAAAGAGAATCAATAAAAGCATAACTGCAGAAGCAAAAATAAACCCAAATCAACAAATGAGATAAGCAAAAGGAAGCACAAACAAACCTATCAGTCACAACCTTAAATATAATGGACTAAATTCACCAATCAAAAACATAGATATAAAAACAGAATCCATCATATGCTGTCTACAAGAAACACATCTTACCTTTAAGGAAGGCACACCTTAAAGTGAAAGGATGGAAAAAAATATTCCAACAAATGGTACCAAAAAGAAAAGTAGGTGTGCATTTTAATATCAGACAAAAATAGACTTCAAAAGTAAAATAAAGTCAGAAGAGACGAGAGGCCATTATATTTTTATCAAGGAAAATCCACCAGAAGATTTCACCTATATGAATATATATGCCCCAAATTCTGGTGCACCAAACTTTATAAAGACACATTCTCCAGGACCGCGCAAGTCACACCTAACCCCAGTACACTCATATTAGAGGATTCAATACCCACTGAGTCCTTGATAGGTCAACATGACAAAGATAAACAGAGAGACATCTGAACTGAACGATATGATACACCAAAGTGACCTCATAGACCTCTACCGAATATTCCCCCTAATACCAGAGAATACACTTTCTACTCAGCACCTACGGAACACTCTCCAAAATTGACCCATACTGGGACACAGAAGAAACCTCCACAAATATAAAAAGATTGAAATAATTTCATGCATTCTATCAGACCACAGGCAATAAGCTCAACATCAACACCAGGATAAGAGCCCTACTGCCTAACGAGCACATGGAGACTAAACAACAGCTCTTGAATAATGAAATGGGGTCAAGGAAGAGTAAAGAAAGAAATAAAAAAGCATTCCTGGAACTGAATGACAATGACAATACAACACAACCAAAACCTACTGGGATACCTTAAAAGGCAGTCCTAGAGGGAAGTTTTATAGCCCTGGTGCCTACATTAGAAAAAACAGGAAAGAGCACAAGTGAATGATCTAACACTGCAACTAAAAGCACTTGAGAGGCAACAAACAAATGACCCTAAATGCACATGACAGGAAGAAATAACAAAACCTCAGGCAGAAATCAATGAAATAGAAGACAAGAAAACAATACAAAGATCAATGTTTCCAAAAGTGGTTCTTTGAAAGATAAACAAGATAGACAGAACTCTCAGCCCAGTTAACCAAATCAATAACCAATTCACATGATGAAAAAGGAAATATCACAACAGACAAGGAAAAAATCCAGAAAATCATAACGGGAATACTCAAAAACCTATACTCTACCAAGTTTGAAAACCTAGAAGAAATGGATGAATATATGAAATCCTGGAATCTCAAAGCTCAACCAAGAAGAGATGCACAGCTTAAACAGACCCATAAACATGAAGAAATTGAAGATGTAATAAGAAACCTCCCAACTGAAAAAGCTCAGGCCAGACGTTTCACGGCAGAATTTATTAAAAACTATTAAAGAAGACCTACAACCGTTATTACTGAAATTGTTTAGACGGATACAAACAGAGGGAATCTTCCCAAATTCCTTCTATGAAGCCAGCATCACTCTCTTACCAAAACCCATGCAAAGATACAACTAAAAAAGAATAATATCGACCCCATTCTCCCTAATGGACACACAGCCATACCAAAATTCTATTAAACAGATACTGGCAAAGTCACCGACATACACATCAAGAAGATCACCTCATGATCAAATGGATCATACCAGAGATGCAGGGATGTTTCAACATATGAAATCAATAATCATCAAGCACATAAATGGGATGAAAGACAAAAACCACACTGTCATCTCAATTGATGCTGAAAAAGCCTTTGACAAAATCCAGCATCCTTATGCTCCAAAGTCCTAGAGGAAATTGGATTGGGGGATCATTCCTCAATGTAATCAAAGCCATATCAGGAAAACCCACAGCCAATCATCAATCCTAAATGGGGAAACAACAGAAACATTCCCTTTAAGGTAGGAACTCAGCAAGACTGCCCCCTGTCACCCACTCCTCTTCAATATAGTGCTTGAAACACTTGCTAGAGCAATAGGAAAGAAAAGGAAATTAAAGGAGTATAATTGGAAAAGAGGAAGGGAAGCTATCCCTATTTGCTGATGCTATGATTGTTTATACTTAGGGATGCTAAAAACTCCACCAGAAAACTCCTAGAATGATAACGCTTCGCACAAGTGGCAGGATGCAAAATAACCTAAAAACAATCAATTGGCCCTTTCTTTACGCCAGAACAAGCAACTGAAGAAAGAAGTCAAAGAGACCTCCCACTCACAAAGCCTCAAAAACAATAAAAATACCTATGAACAAACCTACCAAAGTCACCAAAGATCTCTACCAACAAAAATTTTAAACCTTTAAGAAAGAAAGTTGAAGAAGACATAGAAGATGGAAAAACCTCCCATGCTTATCGATTGGGAAAATTAACATTGTAAAAATGTCCATTCTGGGGCTGGAGAGATAGCCTAGTAGTTAAGAGCACCAACTGCTCTTGCAGAGGACCCAGTTCGATCCCCAGCACCTACATGGTGGCTGAGAGCCGTCTTTAACTCCAATTTCAGGAGAACTCCAGTTCCAGGGGAATCCGACACCCTCTTCTGACCTCTGCCGCATTGCACAACAAGGGTGCACAAACCTACGTGCAGACATACATTAAACATACAAAAAAATACTAAACTAAATTAATAAAAAATGTCCATTCGACCAAAACTCTTCTATAGAGATTAACTCATCCCATCAAAATCCCCAAGAGTTTTTTCACAGGCTTGGAAAAAAAAAGTCCTTATTAATTGAAAAACAAAAGCCCCGAAAGCCAAAACAAACCCTGAGTGAAAAGGCAACAAGGGCGGATCTCTATACCAGACTTCAAACTATACTACAGAGCTATAGTCATAAAACAGCCTGGTACTGCACAAGAAACAGACCTGTTGACCAATGGAAAAAACAAAGATCCAAACTGACACATACAAATTCAGTCATCTTCCTATTTTGATAAGGGGGCCAAGAACACACAAAGGAGAGAAAAACAGGGCATCTTGCAGCAAGTGTTGTTTGGCAAAACTGGATCACACTGTAGAAGAATGAAATTCAACCCCTACCTCTCACCCTGTACAAATGTCAAATCCAGATGTAATCAAAGACCTCAGTGTGGAAACCCCAAACTCTGAAGGTGATAGAAGAAAAAGTTGCAGCTGACTACAAGACATAGGCGTAGAAAAGAACTTCCTAAATAGACAGCAGCTGCACAAGAATAAGGTCGACAATTGACAAATGGGACCTCGTTAAACTCAAAGCTTCTGTACTCAAAAGAAACAATCAAGGAAGTGAAGAGAAATCCCACAGAGTGGGAGGAAAACATTCACCTCAGCGTGGAAACATCTGACAAAGCATGATTTCCGAATATAAAACTACTCAAAAAAACAAGAAGAAAGAAAACAATAACCCACTCAATAGATGGAGCAAAGAGCTGAACAGAGACTTCACAAGTGAGGAATTAGAGAGGCTGAGAAACACCTCAAGAACTGTTCAACATCATAATCATTAAGAAATGCAAATACAAAACACTTTAGGATATCATCTTACTCCAATAAACTGGCTAGGATCAAGAAAACAAATGATACCAAGTGCTGGAGAGGTTGCGGGGAAAGGGGAACACTCATCCACTGCTGGTGGAATGTAAACATGTACAGCACTATGGAAGCAGTGTGGAGAACCCTTGGAAGACTACATGGAATGAAATTGCCACCCAATCCAGGCCATACCATTCCTAGGCATGTGCCCTCAAGACTCACCCCACTGCAGAGATACATGCACGGCCATGTTTATTTCAGCTCTCTTCACAATAGCAAGGAGCTGGAACCAACCCAAATGCCCCTCAACGATGCGTGATAAGAGAAAATGTGGTACATCTACACAATGGAGTTCTATGCAGCAGTAAAGAAAGAGACATCATGATCTTTGCAGGAAAATGGCTGGAGCTAGAGGACATCATGCTGTGTGAAGATTACAATCCCAGAAAACAAAGTGAGAATGGTATCCTCATCTGTGGATGCTAGTGCCAATTACCTAGTTGTACATTTCTTGTGCATGGCCCCTTGAGCTTTTTGTCCAAGCAGTTGGGAGTGATGCATATTGGAAACAACAACAAAACAACACACAGAAAGGACTGCAGTCAAAGAACTGACTGAAAAGTGAACTTCTTTCAAACACAGTCAACTTCCACATGGAGAAATATTGAGAAAGACTGAGAACAGGAGACAAGATGGTTTGACAGAATACAGTGAGCTTGGCTTGGGGTGGGGGTTGGAGGGACACGGTCTAGATCTTAGTTAAACAATATATATAACATATAAATAAAAAGAAGGGTGCTCACTAAGTGATATCTCTTCCTAGCCTTCTTCTTAGCTGTGCTCTCTAGACAAGTCTTTTAACTTTGCTCTGCCTCCTTTACTTGACTTCAAAGTGGGGATGACAGTTATACCTTCTCATTCAGGTTATAATAGTGATTTGATGGGTGAAAATCTGTCAACTACATGAAAGAATAGTTAATAATAATTATCATGAGACATCTGAATCAAGTGCTTTTTAAGCCCTGGGTCCTCTAGTTTCCCTTGTAACAAATCTTGGCACCATTCACCAAGTGGGTTTAGTAACCTTCCGTTGCATGTAGTGTTTTTATTTGTTATATTTTTTATTTTATTTTTATCAGTGTATATGAATGTGCCGGCTGCATGAAGTGTTGTGCACCATGTCCGGGCAATGCCCGTGGAAGTAGAAAGAGGGTGGTCGGATTCCCCTTCTGGAATGGCAGTTAAAGATGGTCTTAGCCACCATGGTGGTGCTGGATCAAACCGGGTCCGCTCAAGAGCAGCACGCTCTTAACGGCTAAGGCCTCTCTCCAGCCCTCATTGTTGGTTATTTTAAAAACTCTGACTAATTCATCCTTTTTTCCGAAAATGAAATGGTAGATATAAACTATCCAAATAGGATAAAACACCTAACAATTCAAAAGTATGAAAAAATGAGAAAAAGCCAACACTGTACAAATTGCTAAAATAACTACTCTGTCATTTAGAGAGCCAGAGACAAAATTTGAGAATTAATTTATCTGACAAAATATCAGATTAAAGACGGTATTATTTGTTTTTTGGGTTTTTTTTGTTTTTTTTTTTGTTTTTTTGGTCTTTTGGAGACAGGGTCGCCCGGCCTCCAGCCTGTCCTAGACACTCTCTATGTACGACCCAGGATGGCCGTTGACACTTACCGAGATCCACCCTGGGTGCTGCACTCCCACAGTGCTGAGATTAAAGGTGTGCACCACACATCGCCTGTATTCGTTTTGAGTGGCAAGAAAAGCTTTATTCCCTTTTCCTCCTTTTAATATTATGGTGAAACCCTGGGACAGACAGCAGATATTGTGCATTGCAAAAAATGTGGACTTGAAACATAGTAGAAAGATTAGAATTGATTTTCTGATTAAAGTTCAACTGCTCAAATTAAAAACCCATTACAAGTGATTATGATAAATAACCATAACACATGGATGTTCTAGAACATTTGCTTCACAGTATCCTTGGCCAGCAGAAATCAATGGGTTAAACAGACTAAGAAAAGGGATAGGGAGACCAGTGTTTCGAGTTTCCATTGCTGTCGCCTGCTGAATATGGCCTTGGAGCTCCCAGCCCCCCACAGATCATCTAAACAGTATGCCTTCCCGAGAGTACTGCGAGCCTAATTAATGAGTAAAAAATATCTATGATTAAAAATATCTTGAAAGAACTGCATCGGGTTGGTGGTTGTATTGGGAATTTATACATTCTCCAATAAAATAGATTAATTGCATTAATTGTATAAAGAGTTTTACTATGCTTGGCCCCAAAGGCCAGGAAGTGATAGGAGTTTTAAAATTTGGGGTCTTTAATGTTTCAAGTTTACTGATACCCTCTTAAATACACAGCATGTAAGAAAGTTACATCTTGTAAAAGACAATGTTCTAAACACGGTAGAAAGAGATCTCATAAGCCTCTCTTCCCAACAGCCATACCTCATTTTTTTTTTAATTACTAGCACACCAAAGTAATAGAAAATTGATGGGAACTTCAAGTCTTCCCCAAACTAGTGTTGTCAGTAAAAAAACTGTGATTCTAGTGTGGTTAGCATTGCCAACAAGAAAAAAAAACATACTCCTTCTTATTCCTAGACAGATCGCAAACCTCTCCTGGGAAGCCAGTAAAAATCTACTGCAAAGAATAAAGCTGTAATATACTGTCAGCAACAATTTGCCTTGGCAGGGGATGGACAATATGATCTAACAGTCCCTTTTATTTCTAATTTCTATGATCCTGGGTTTTTTTTTTTCAAAACCTTAATATATGTACTCTTAACCCAATTCTGTTACATACTGAGCCAGAATCTCTCAGCATTGCAGCTGCTCTCCAGGGTTATCAAGCATTGCGAAAATACAGGAACACTTTGTTCTGCAGGTTAACTCTTTTATGATTCATCTGTTCTGCACTAAGCTTCTGTATCTATACTCAAAGCATGGCATCTTAGAGAATGGAGGACAGTTTTTTTTTTTTTTTTTATCAGGGTAGTTCAGGCAGGGATTTGTACAAACAAGGATTCAATTGCATCAGCATATTTAATGCCTCATAGGGCATGAATATAAGGCATGCTTCAGGCTTTGCTAATTCAAGAAGTTCCCTTCTATGCAATCTTGCGACAAAAACTCTTCAGATTCTTGCAGTGTCTACAGGGCAAAAGGCCCATATGCTTGGAGAAGAAGATTACATATTGTGTGTGCATTCCGTTACCCGAGGTGACAATACTATTGTTTGAGGGTAAGACAAAAAATGCTGAAGATCAGGGCGTATTTCTGCCAGGTGGCTTATCTCTAACAGGACCAAGAAATCATGCATGCTATTATATAAGATGACTAAAATAGCAGGAACCAATGTGTGCTAGAAGGAAACGACCAGAAGTAAGAACAAGAATGACCGAACATGTATTAAATAAGATCAAGTTTCCTGGGCACGCTAGGGAAGTCTCTATATTATCACAATTAAATGACATTCAATTATTTATGTGTTACGATATGTGTGCCACAACTCATAGAAAGGGTCATGTCTTATAGATCTGTAGCATTTTTTTATTTTATTCGATTATATTTATTTTATTTCATTTATTTTTAGATCTTGGCATGTTAAATGTCAGTGATGCTTAAAATAACCATTGATAATTAATATATGTTGGTAGAAAGCCAAGGCATGGAGGCACACTGCCTAATGGATGAAGCACTGAGAAGCCATTATGCCAAATCGAGTAACACAGTCCCAGACAATGCAAACAGCTTATGGGTTCCCCTCATTTGTGGATATACACCCACATCTCTATCTTGTTAAGGCAAAACCTGAAAATTCTTTTTTATTTCTTTATTTTTAGTAAATATAAACCTGATAGGTATCATCAACCCCCCTTACTATGTAATGTAGGAATGTAAAGTTAATAATTTTTTCTTACCTGCATACAATGCTACTGTCACAATGTGAGTTCCTAATCATGCTTGGAATTAGCCCTATCAGTTTTTTCAGATGTCATAATTTGGTATATTGTGACCTGTATATATGCATAATTTGAAGCTTACAAAGTGGAAGGAACAATAGCCACAATATAAGACTGGTCAAGAACAGTTAAACTTTCTGCCAAAACAGTTAAAACTTCTGCATCGAAAAAATTTTAAAAAGGGAGACATGAGAAAAAGATCAAGACATATTTGGCAAACTGCATTGCAACTCTGGCAGGGTGGGAGGCAAACGGGGGATGGGTATAAATATTGATTAAGAAGTAGTGTTGCAAAATGCCACAAAACTTCAATTAAAAAAATGTACTGAGGCTACTACTTCAGAGAATCTGAGATTGCAAAAGGCTGCAATACTTTTACTTATTTCATTGTGATTAGATAGGAAGTTCTTTTTCCAAAGAAACAATGTAAACTATCCTCCCTAGAAATCTATCACATGTATATATATGCAATCTATTCAAAAGTGCAGAAAATATGAATTCTCAGCTGAAATTACAATAAAACAATAAAAGAAAAACACAAGCTATTACAAATGATTTTAAAAGTTCTCTCTACCTAATTACTTGGAATGCAAAAATCCCAGTGGAAGAGAGGTCAGAACTTAATCGTTTTAGTGGTCATTTATTGCTCTGTAAAATTAATATAAATGAATATTCAGTGGGTATTTAACAGGATCTCCCTAGTCCCATCCTGCCTGGAACACACTACATAAGACAGGCTGGCCTCTATCATCACAGAGATCACTTGCCTCTGTCTCCAGAGGGCGGGGATTAAAGGCATATGCTACCAGGCCTGAACGAATTCACTATTTTAAACTTGTAACCAAAACCATACATCCCCAACAGCTTACTGTAATATAGTTTAACAATTTTACTTCTTACCCAGAGAGACGAAACTACAAAGAACATAATTAATTGTTTCAAGAACTTCTTGAAAGTACAAGCACTGGTTATTCTAGGTTTATTCAACAATTGTGACATACTTGTATAGTTTAGTAATTTGTAGCTAAAGTGTATAGTGGGTAGTATGTTCTTGTGTGTGCCTGTAGTACACACAAGCCCATGTGCAAGCATTGGAGGGGCCCAGAACGGAGACTGTAGTGTTTTTTTAATTCTATTGCATCCATGCTTGTTTTTGAGGACATAGTCTTTCACTGAACCCCAAGACCACCATTTGGCTGAGGCTAGAGGGCTACAATGGAACCTAGTATCCACTGGTCCTCAGCCCCCATCCAATACTGAGGGACAGGTGTGCATTTCATGCTTCACCATTTTTCTCATGCTGGGATTAAATTCGAGCCTCCTTGTTTACAGTCAAGTCATTTTTACACCACAGAGCCATCCCGGGAAACCTACATGACTCACTTAAACAGCCTTGCTTTGATCCGTCTGTCAACTAACCTTAAAACCATTAAGTACCATATCCTCCAAACTTAATCCAGCTCCTGTCCCCAAAGGTTCTAGAACCATGTCTATATTCTCCCTTTCCCTCTTGTATCCATGATCCTGGTAAGATTCTGTACATGCGGTCATCCAGTTACTAAAATAAGCAATAGACACAGGTTTGCCTTGCAACATGTCACTTTTCAGTGAGTTTTATTCAGGGAGCTGGTCTGAGATAGTGAAAAGTAAAACTAAATCGCTATTTACATAAAGTTGGGTTCTTATCTCTGAACAATGAATCAGTGTTCATCCTCCTGCAGAAAATAAACACAGTGATAAACTTGAAGTTTGAAAGAAAACTTAGTGGTCTGCGATCTGTGGGTGGCGGGAAGTAGTTACCTGGGCAGGCATCTGCCGCCTCTGCCGCAGGTCAGGGGGCGTGGGCGGACCCGTCCTAGTATCTTTTGTGCTGGGAACCAGAGGACGGCGGTGCTAGTGGGCCTGCACCTTGGTTCGGGCGGGAGTAGTTACCTGGGCACGGCATTGCCGCCTCTGCCCGCAGGTAGGGGGCCGGGGGCAGACAGTCCTATCTCGCTTTTGTGCTGGGACAGGAGGGGCCGGTGCTAGTGGCCTGTCACCTTGGTGGCGGGGGATAGTACTGGGCAGGCCCTCTGCCGCCTCTGGGCCGTCAGGTATGGGGCCTGTGGGCGGACCGTCCCTAGTGCTCTTTTGTGCTGGGACCGAGGGGGCGTGCTAGTGGCCTGCACCTCTGGTGGGGCGGGAGTAGTTACCTGGGCAGGCTTCTGCCGCCTCTGCGCCAGGTAGGGGGCTGTTGGGCGGACCGTCCTAGTTTCTTTTGTGCTGGACAAGGGGCCGGTGCTAGTGGCCTGCCCTTGGTGGGGCGGGAGTATTACCTGGGCGGCATCTGCCGCTCTGCCCGCAGGTAGGGGGCCCATGGGGGGACAGTCCTATCCTTTGTGCTGGGACCTAGAGGGCCGGTGCTAGTGGCTGCACCTTTGGTGCGGGGCGGGAGTAGTTACCTGACAGGCATCTGCCGCCTCTGCCCCGGTAGTGGGCCGTGGGCGGACGTTCTATAGTCCCTTTTGTGCCTGGGACCAGAGGGGCCGATGCCTAGTGGCCTGCACCTTGGTGCGGGCTGCCGGCGCGGGCTATGTCGGCATTCCCTCCACCCGAGATTGGTGAGAATCCAAGTGACCCTTCTCTTGGCAGAACCTTCAGAGCAAGAAAGAAGAGTGGGTTTGCAAAATAGAAAATATTAGAAGGTCATACTCCATAAACAAGGAGGAGGTAAAGGTAAAACAAAAAAAAACGGCTAAGAGACAGTAAAACCATCCACTAACATAGTGGAAAGAGTATTTGTGATCTGTAACCACAAAAGGAAACCCACATGCCAGGTACACATGAAGGGACAACATGGGTAAGGCACAGGAAAATCCTGCCAAAGCGCTACCAAACCAGTAGGAGATAGCTACCATGGGATTCCCCATGTGAGGAGACCAAGGTACAATCAGGATATCTTAGAGGAATAATGTGCCAACCTATCAGAGAAATGTAAATAACAGTAAAGAGTGAATTCCGAGAACTAAGTAGAGAGAATGCAAAACTCAAAAAGGACTTAGAAGGAGACAATGACAAAATTCAGAAACAACTAAAGGAACATATTGACAACTCCAAGAAAGACTAGCAGGCGAAATAACATAAAGAGGATTCAGAGAACTAATGAGAGATAATGAAAAACTCTAAAAGGACCTAGCGGGATACAATGCCAAACTTCGGAAAGAAATAAAAGAACAGGACTGACAAACTCCAGAAAAACCTAGAGGGAGAAAAAAACAAACTCCGAAAGGAAGTAGGAAACACTGACAAACGAAGCCAATCACGAAGTAAGGAGCACAAGAAGCGATTGAGAAGCACCAAGAAGAGATTGAGAGGCTCAAAAAGGAAATGGAGTACTAAAGAAAACACAGGATGAAACGAAAACGAACTAGAACACACATTCAATCAAGACGACAAGGAAAGGAAAAAGCCTCAGAAGCTAGAATGGGGACGCAGAAACCAAAAGCATATTCAGATTCTGAAGATAACCAAGAGCAATTAAAAAAAGCTCAAATAAAGATTATGAACATTTTAAAAATACAAAACAGTGGGAACAATCAGGAAATATTGGGACACTATGAAAAGATAAACATCCGCATCATAGGAATCGCGGAAGGAGAAGAATCTCAAGACAATAGTATTGATCAGACCTTCAACCGAATAATAGATGAAAATTTCCCAAAATAAAAATAGGGACAAACCCATACAAATACCAGAACCACATAGCCCCAAATAGACAAGATCAGCAAAGAAAAACCCCACGGCCCATATCATAGTTAAAATGTCTAGATGCCCAAAAACAAAGAAAAAAAAAAAAAAAAAAACAAAAGAAAAAAACCAAGCAATACAAAGGGAAACCCATCAGAATCACAAACTGACTTCTCGCCTCAAACCATGAACGCAAGAAGAACATGGAGCAAAGCATTCCATGTTAAAGGGGGGACTACGGATGCCAACCCCGAATACTTTACCCAGCAAAAAATGTCGATTATAGTTGAAGGGAGAGAGAAAAAATCTTCCATGACATAAAAAAGATGATGGAATACACGTTTGGAAAACCAACTCTTCATAAAAAACTATTGAAGCGATTCAAAGGGCAGAAGAGAGGCGCAACAATCCTCAAACACCTACGAAAAGAAACTAACAAAAACAAAAAAACCCTAGGAGCAAAAATCAGAGGCTAGAAGTCCATAATGGATAATAAGGTGAAGGAAGCAACATCCATCTTTCAAATTATAACCTTAAATATTATGGGCTAAACTCCCAATAAAAAAAGCACAGACTGGGAGAATGGATTAGGAAACAAAACCCATTCTATATGCTGTCTCCAAGAAACCCATCCAATCTCAAGGATAGGCATCAAATTAAAATGAAAGGATGGAAAAAAAAAAAAAAAAAAAAAAAAAAAAAAAAAAAAAAAAAGTTAAATAAAAATTAAAAAAAAAAAAAAAAAAAAAACAAAAAAAAAAAAAAAAATCTCGGCTGTGCATGCCTGCTTTGGCCCTAGCGCTCTAGAGCCACCGACCGCTCTTGCAGTAGACGCGAGTTCAAATCTCAGCACCCACCTGCTGTGAGAAGCGTTGAGCCATATTACAGCAGAACTCTAGTTCATGGGTATCTGATGCCCTCTTTGACCTCCGCGGCGTTGCCATGCGAACACACAGGTGCATCAGACTTTCGACAATGCAGATAGTACATCTATACACATACAGAATAAATAAATTAAAAAAAAAAAAAAAAGAAAGCAGGTGTGGCTATTCTAATATCAGACAAAAATTGACTTCGAAAGCAAACGAATCCAAAGACAAAGAAGGCCATTACTCTTTATCAAAGGAACAATCAATGCTGAAGATTTCACAATCATAAACATATATGCACCAACACTGGTGCACCAAACTTATACAGAAATTCTGCAGGACTTCAAGCCACAGATTAACCCCAGCGCACTAATACTCGGGGGATTTCAATACCCCATTAAGTCCTAGACAGATCAAAAGACAAAGGATAAACCGAGAGACATCTGAAACTGAATGAACAATACACCAAATGGAACCTCACGACATTTATCGAATATTTCACCCAAAAAACACCAGAGAATACACTTTCTACTCAGCACCTCATGGAACATTCTTCCAAAATCGACTATATACTGCGGACACGGAAAACTCAACAAATATAAAAGATTGAAATAATCTCATGCATTCTATCCAACACATTGCAATAAGCTCATTATCAACACCAGAATAAACCCTACAACCTACCGGAACACATGCGGCCTAAAACAACACCCTCCTGAATATGAGTGGGTCAAGGAAGAAAAATTAAAGAAAGAAATAAAAACATTCCTAAAACTGAATGGACCCCCCCACAAAAAAATGATAAAAAAAACACAGCAAAATCTATGGACACTTAAAAGCAATCCTAAGGCAGGGAAGTTATAGCTCTAAGTGCCTTACATTAAAAAAAACAGAAGAACACCAAGTTGAATGATCTAAACATGCGCTAAAAATAATTGAGAGAGAACAACAAAGAAACCCTAAACGGAGCAGACAAGAAGAAATAAACAAAAATCAGAAGAGAGGGATCAATGAAATAGAAACAAAGAAAAAACCATACAAAAAATCAATGAATCCAAAAGTTGGTTCTTTGAGAGAATAAACTAAGAATAGACCAGACCTCTAGCCCGTCTAACAAACGATAGAGGGCACACTCCAAGTAATTAGAATCTGTGACGAAAGGGGGAAATATCACAACAAACAATGAAAAGTTCCAGACAATTATACGGGACTACTACAAAAACTTATACTCCACTAAGTTGACAACCTGGAAGAAATGGATGAATATTCTGAAACCTGGGAATCCCCAAAGCTCAACCAAGAAAGAGATCGGCAGCTTAAACCGACCAATAGTACAGGAAGACATCGAAGATGTAATACGCAGCCTCCCAAACAAAACGGCCAGCCCAGGGACGTTTTCATGGAAGAATTCTATAACATATTTCAAAAGAACTACAACCATTACTACTTAAAATTGTTCAGAAGGATACAAAACGGAGGGACTTCTCCCAGAAACCTTCTATGAGCCAGCATTACGCTACTCCCAAAACCAGGGAAGAATACAACCAAAAAGGAGAACTCTAGACCCATCTCCCTAATGAACACAGATGCCACAACTCTAAAACCGGATTCTGGCAACCGCATACAGACTCACATCAAGAAAATCATCCACCAGACCAAGTTGGATTCATACCAGGAGATGCAGGGATGTTCAACATACGAAAATTCATAAACATCATCCAACATATACAATGGATTGACGGACAAAAACCACACCATCATCTCAATGATGCGGCGAAAGCCTTTGACAAAATCAGCCTGACTTTATGTTTAAAGTCCTGGAGGTAATTGGTTTGGAGGGATCATCCTCAATGTAATCCAAAGCCATATACAGGAAAACCCACCGCCACATCATCCTTAAATGGGGAAATGACAGAAGCATTTTCCCTTAAAGGTAGGAACTCGGCAAGGCTGCCCCCTGTCACACTCCTTTTCACTATAGTTTTGGAAACCCTTGCCAGGGCCCTAGGCAAGACAAGGAAATTAAAGGAGTTCTAATTGGAAATGAGGGAAGTCAGCTATCCCTGTTTGCTGATAATATGATAATATGATTGTTTACCTAAAAGATGCTAAAAACTCCACCAGAAAACTCCTAGCAACGATTAAGAGCTTTGGTGACGTGGCCCGGATACAAAATACATCTAGAAAAATCAGTAGCCTTTCTTACACCAACAACAAGCAACTGAAGAAGGACTACAAGGAGACCTTCCCACTCAAATAGCCTCAAAAAACAATAAAATACCTAGGAACACAACTAACCAGACACCAAGGAATCTCTACAACAAACCATTTAAACCCCTGAAAAGGAATTGAGGAAGACCTCAGACGATGGACAAAACCTCCCATGCTCATGATTGGGAAAAAAATATAGTAAAAATGTCCTTCCTACTCAAACTAGTGTCCGATTTAAGCCAATCCCAATCAAAATCCCAAGAATTTCTTCACAGGTTGGAAAAAAACATCCTCAATTCATTTGGAAAAACAAAAGACCCCGACATCGCAACGCAACCCTGAGTGAAAAAGAGCAAACAGGGGGGCTCGCTACACCAGAATTCAAATTATATTACAGTGCTCTAGTCCTAAAAACAGCCTGTACTGGCACAAAAACAGACCAGTTTGACCAATGGAATAAACTGAATATCAAACCTGAGCTTATACAATTTCAGCCCCCTCAAATTTGACAATGGGGCCAAGAAGGACACAATGGAGGAAAGACAGCATATCTTCAGCAAGTGGTGCCTGGCCAAACTGGATCACCACTTGTCTAAGAATGAAATTAAACCCATACCTTTATCTCTGTGCAAAAGTCAATTCCAGCGGGACCAAAGCCCTCAATTGAAACCCCAAAATATGGAGGTGATAGAAGAGAAAAACTTGGCAGCCTACAAGCATTTGTGTAGCGAATAAAGAGACTTCCTAAACAGACAGCAGCTGCACAAGAAAATAAGATCAACAATTAACAAAAGGGTCTCCTTAAACTCAAAAGCTTCTTTCCATCAAAAGAAACAATAAAGGAAGTTGAGAGAAAAACCCACGAGTGGGAGGAAAACCTTCACTGCAGCCCATCTGACAAAGCATTAATTCTCAGAGTATACAAGCTACTCAAAAAACAAAGAAGAACGAAAACAAATGAAACACTCAAAACATGGAGCCCAGGATCTGAATAGCGACTTCACACAGGAGGAAAATAGAGATGGCCGAGAAACATCTTAAGAAGTGTTCAGCATCTCTGTAATTAAGAAATGCACATTAAAACCACTTTGAGATCTCACCTTACTCCAATAAGCCTGGCTAGGATCACGAACACAAATGATACCAAGTACTGGAGATGTTGTGGTGAAAGGCGAACACTCATCCATTGCTGGTGGGAATGTAAACTTTGTACAGCCCACTTGGAAATCAGTGTGGAGAAACCCTTAGAAGACTCAACCGCGGCCTTCCACTTGAACCAGTCCTACCACTCCTGGGTATATCCCCACACGACACATCTTACTGCAAAGATTACAATGCACCGCTATGTTTATTGCCGCTCTATTCACAATAGGAAAAAGCTGGAAACCAGCCCAGGGTGCCCCTAACTGAGGGGCTAGAGAAAATGTGGTACATGTATCCAATTGGAGTTCTATGCAGCGGTTAAAGAGGGACAACATCATGAAACTTTGCAGGTAAATGATGGAGCTGGAAGACATTATTGTTAAGTGATAGTAAACACCGTCCAGAAAAACCAAACGCAACTGGTGTCCTCATATGTAGATGCTAGTACCAAAAACCCAAAAAAAAAAAAAAAAAAAAAAAAAAAAAAAAAAAAGAACAACAACAGAAGACTGCATCGAAAAATGGACCGAAATGGTGAATTGGGACGGGGGGAGGGGTGGGAGAGGAACAAGGGTGTATATTCGATTAATGCATACTTAATTGACATGCGTTCAAAACAAGTACCCGTTTTGCCTAGACACTGTCTACAGGATTACACGGTGTTTAAGGGACTTAGTAAAAGTAAATAGTGTATATTAAACAAACATTGGTTTACAGACTCATAAAAACGGTAATGCATCGAGATAACCTGGAGATATCATTCACTGTTGTGTAACAACTATTTATAGTGGGTTCTGATGAAACTTACTTTTAGGTGCAAAAGGTTTTGATATGAGAGACTTTCTGCCTCCCCCCCAGAACAAGGAGAAATATGACGATGATGGGGTTGCTCTCCAATGTAAATTGGAGACAACTATTATAGAGATAATCTCTTATAAAAACGGTAAATTTGCCTTCTTAATTGACTAATAGACATAGAACTGTGAAAAAGGTTACTCTCTGTTCAGAACCAAATATTAACAACACCTAACGTCCTTAAACTATGCGCTTAAGCAAAATATATAAATAAAGGAGCTCTAACATCAGTAATGGATTATTCCACCAGGGAGATGGTGGCCGGGGGATCTAGGCCCCACAAAAGGTAAGGCTCCTTGCCTCTACACTGGGATACCTGCAAGGACGAGAGGGTCGATAATGCCCTGCCGCTGAAGACCTGATGTTAACATGGAAAAGATGCATTGAGACCACACCTGCACGTGTACAGATGGCCTCTTGGAATTACCAGAGAGTGTTCCCACGGGCCACTCAACCAATAAAGCAAATACGGGTCTCCTTTAGTCAAGCCACGACTCCCCGTCAGCACCAGCTCACCTCACCTGTCCTGGACTAATGTGCAGCAGCGGCAAGCCATATCCTGTACTATCCCAATTCTAAATTGGGCTATGGCTCTTCTTCCTTGGAGCAAAACAAAAAAAAAAAAAAAAAAAAAAACAAAGACCCATGGCTGATGCCACAAGCTTACATTCTCTACCGGTTAGGAGATATCATAAGCCACAGTAAAGACCCCGTCATATTTAACAGGAAAAAATTGCTAGGTTCGTGGATCAACCTCTCATCTAAACATATATGTCTATAACAAAGTACCCTACCCTTAACTATTAATGCTGCCTTAAATACCTATATATCTACTTGCTTGTGCTCATTAGTAGGCTCGAAAGGTTATTCCCTGGACAGGCTGTCAGCCCATGAAGGAAACAGACAGAATTTACCAGAATCCAAACAACAGCTCCAGAGAGAGTTGGACTGTTCTGCTTCTCATCCACTTGTGCCCCTTTTCTAAGCCCCGGGAATCATCTCTGGAAGAGGGGCGTGGTAGAATGTAAGGGCTGCGGATTGGGGTGGCAGGGGTGAAACTACAGCAATGTAGTTCTGGACCCTCATTTGATTAACCTGATTGAAACATACAACCCCTCACGCCACTCTGGAAGGTGGGGCTGTGGGTGTTTGGGCACAACAGCCTGCACCTAGGTTATACCTGACGGAGCTTGTCACTCTGGATTTCATTCTAGTCTAAAAAATGGAAAAAAAAAACTGAGATAAAAATGCAGGAAGTATGGAAGAATGTATGATCTCGGTTGGGGTGGGTTGGGGGTGAAGGGAAGGGATTATGCCTGAACTGAATTGGAAAATGATGTATGAAATGCCCAAAGCATCAATAAAAAAAAAAAAAAATGTTGTGAAACAAAAAAAAAGAAGAAAACTTAGCTAAATGCTTTTGAGTACCACATGATCTTCGATGACAGCCAGTCCCTGGTGTGTTAGGTCTATGAACACTGGAATGTGAAACACAGGTGTCTGGAATACCTGTGCATTGTATGTGAGACACTTTCCATTTTCAGAATTAAACACAACAAGCATATACCAAAACAAGAGTGTTTTTTTAACATCTTTGTGCAAGTTTAACTTCTCTCACCTGAAATGGGTGTTGCATGTATGATAAATAGTGAGCAGACTTCATTATCTACCAATCATTCACAGTTTAAAACGAATCCTACTGTTGTATTTTAAAGTGATGTACCAAAAAATTGAAATTATGATTTCAGATAAAGTAGTTCTAAAAATATATTAAATGAAGGATTATATTTAGATAATGTAGCAGCTGATCTCATTTACTCCGGGGAAGATTGGAAAATGAAGGGCAGCAAAGGTATACAGTTACATCAGGGTCTTCTCTGGCAAGGTATAAGATCCTTCAGGTCTATGCATAGTGGTACTGAGAACCATATTTCTTTTTTTTTTTTTTCTAGCATTTACCGCATTTATTGATTTGCTCACATGACAGAGATCAAGGCGTCCAACAACAATAAGCCAGAGCTGAGAATCCAGGGAACTAACTGCTCATTCCGCAAGGCTGATGATGTCCAGTAGTCCCAATCTGGTGCTGAAGGCTGGATGGATTCCAAAGATCTACCTGTCTCAGTACATGCTGGGATTCAAAGGGTGATCACAGCAGCAAGACAAACTCACCAGTGAGAGAGAGGCAAGCCTCAGGAAAAAGGGACCACCTCCTTCTGCCATGCCTTTATACTGCCTGCTGGTAGAAGGTAATGCCTACATTAAGAGTGGACCATCTGGCTTGAGATAATCCACTCTGAAGATCTCTTTCTCTATTTGTTCCTTAGTCAGTCAAGTTGACACCCAGGATTAACATCACAGGTGCAAGTATTCTGCGTCTCCAAGGGGAGGAACAATATTTCAGTGAAAGTGTTGCACCTAAAGACGATTTGTCACAACTCACATATCCTCTTGCTGCTGAAGTCAGCAGCAAGAGGTGATTAAATCCTACAGGAGCCTGGTGATTAAATCCTACAGGAGAAGCCACGTTTTAAGCTTGTGTTGCAAACTCCTGTTTCTGGATGTCGGACCCTAGAACTGAAATTATGTGTCCTACCTCTTGCTCCACCAATATTTATAGACAATTTATTTGAACCAATGAGCCAGAATTCCCACCTGGGACTTTTCACTCTTGTCTAATCTTGATTCCATTCGACACGTGGTGTGAATTAAGAGGACAAAGAGTCTAAAGGAGAGGAGGACACCTGGGCACACACATAAGTATTTTAACAACTGCTAATAAAATGCCTAAGTAGATATTGGCAGAAAAACGGTTTGAAGTCAATAAGCAGCTGTTCTCTGGTTTTCAAACTACCTGCAGATTACCCCCAAGCAGACCATGCTGATCCTAGCAAAGTGTTGGTAAATAATTTCAGGCTGGCACAGAAAATATAAGCTTTCTTTCATAGTGTTGCAAAACCTGACAGGAAGAAAGTTACTTTAGTCATGTAAATAGTTTGACAGGCAGAAATATTTGCATAGACCCCAAATCACCAACTTCATTAGCTGCTTGATAGAGGTCAAAAAAGAAAATCAACACCAATTATTGAACTAAAAGACAAACTAAACTTATTGTTCATGTTTCTCCCCAGTGCCTCCAGTCATTATTTCAATGTCAAGTTTGAAGTTCTACTAACATTAACTGTTTCAAAGCTGTGAAGATACATATTGCAAAAATTTTCATCTGGTACATTGAAGCTCCAGAAAACAAAATATTCCCTCTATGTTCAGGTTGCCATGCCAACTTTGACATCAGGTCCAAGATTATATTTCTAATAGTTTTACTGAATTTTGTGCATTCCATACATCATTTCTCAGTCCAATTTAGACTCGTTTCCCTTTTCATATCCCCAACCCCAGCCAAGTTTATTCATGTCTTGCCATACATGTCTTATATCTTTTTTTGAGACTTTTTCGAGTTTTCAAAGCAGAGGATTATTTTTGGGAGGACTTTACTATTTCAGTCAGATCTAAATATTGGTCAAAAGGTGTCAGGAGAAGAAGAAGGAATAGAAGCCAAAGTAAATTAAGAATTAAGCGTTAGTAGTCATGTCAGTGCTACCGTGTCCCCTAGTACTTGCAGCTGCCATAACTGTAGGAGTGACAAGACTTTCACTCCATCAGTGGAGTCTGTGCAGACTGCCATTGATTGACAGCTTCAAATGTTAGGTTTTGGGCTTCTTTCCAAGACTTACACTAACACAGGATCCCCACAAGATTGTCACATGCCAGAATGTGATCATATTTGGGTAATCATTTTTAAAACTGGAAATATTCTGTTTACTTAATATTTAAAGAGGCTAAATATTTAAAAGTGTGTATCCATTTACATACGGTTTAGCAGGGTCCCCTCCTTAAAAGCTAATTTTAAATTCAATCTCATGAAACTGCTCTCTTAGTAGTTTTACTGTTACTGCGTGTTGAGTGATAAAAAAAATGTTAACTAAATACTATACTTTAGAAATGTTTTAGGTGCATTTTTTTTTTTTTATTCTAACACCTCTATGGAATACATGGATTCTCGAGGGACAAGCTATTTATTAGGCTTTCAGTATGCTTTTTGGGAGTGATCCATATGTATAGTAAATCTGATCTCCCCCTAAATATCTACAACTCACAGCCTGGAACCATAAGGCTTAAGTAAACTGAACATGGAGAACCAGACACACCTGGATTTCAGACCTCACTAATAGGACACATTACACACACACACACACACACACACACCACACAAACCCCACACACACGTTCACTTGCGTCTGCTCTCTTAATTCTATCACAAATCTAGCTTGCTTATTTCTAATTGTGGTTTAGGTAGAATTAAATACTGTATCTTAAATAAAGTATGTTGTATTCATCTTGGCAACTTGCACACATTCAACACTTCTGTATTTTCTTTTTTAAATGTTCAAAATTTTTCATATAAAAGACTGATTGACACAAAATATAAATTAGAGAACATTTTTTTACCCCTAAAGATTCACAATAGCATTACCTTGCACAACAAACTATGCAGTGACTTTATTAAATTGCCAAGCTTGCTAATTTCTCACATCTGATCAGTACTCTGTGCTGTGCATAGGAATGTCTAGATAACCCAGGTGAGAGTGAGAGTTACTTTGCATCTAGTGGAATGCTTCTGATGCAAAGTGCATCTAAAACATGCTGGTGCTTATCAGGGACCTGAAGAGTAACTGGCTTTGTGAATCAAAACTAATAATCTGTTCATGTCATGTTAGAAAGGGTTTTTGCTAATTTACATGGTAAGTGTGAATTGGAAATATCGAGTTGTGCACACAACTGTCCTGCTGGTCTTTATTGCTGCTTGGTCTTCTTACTTTCAGTGTGGTAGAAGATAATTTTCAAGTAGTACCTTCTACACAGTGGCAGAAACCACAAGGCCTTCTTTTGGAGTTTAGAAATAACCTGATGTTAGGATATGACCACTGGACAGGATTGTAGCTGGAAGTTGAAAGGCTGAGGTGTTGACCTTCTAGTCATCCACAACACTTCATCTAAGAGGCATCCTAGGAGATAAGAGGCAGTGTNTTGTCTTTTTAAAGTTTGGGGAAGTTTTCATCTATTATTCTGTTGAAGATCTGATCAATACCATTCTCTTGGGATTCTTCTCCTTCCTCTATTCCTACAATGCGGAGGTTTGATCTTTTCATAGTGTCTTGCAGTTCCTGGTTGTTCCACTTTTGTGTATTTTAAATTTTTCATAATCTTTACTTGAGTTTTTAGTTGTTCTGTGTTATCTTGAAGGTCTCATATTCTTTGTTCTGCTTCCTCCATTCTACTTCTGAGGCTTTTTCCATTCCTTTCCTCTTGATTGTATGAGTGTTTGATTTCTTTTTTCATTTCCTCTTCTGATTTCTTTAGTATTTCTACTTCTTTTTGGAGCTTCTCAATCTCTTCCTGTAGCTCTGCTTCGCTGGTTGGTTTCCTTGTCTTTTTCAACATGGGATCTTTTCAGTGTTTCTACTTCCTTCTGGAGTTTGGTATTCTCTCTCTCTAGGTCCTTCTTTAGTTCTTCATTCTCTTTTCTTAGTTCTTTGATTTGCTCTTTATAATCTTGTAGTTCTTTAAAGATGTTCCCAATTGTGTTTCTGATATCAGTGTCCTGGGGCATCCCCAGAGGGATCCCACTGTAGGAATCTTCCATAGGGTTGGTAGAGCTTGGTGGGGGATTATCCTGCCCCTTTCCCTTGTTGTCTCTTCTTAGTGTTCCTGGAATATGGGCTTCTCCTTGCCTGTATTCCAATGTGAGTCTAAATGCCTCTTCACTGTGTTGAAGGCTTGCTTTGCTTGCCTCCTTCAGATGCGTTCTAATCCCAGTTGGTGGCGGGGTCGGGGGGTGGGCGCTCTTTAGCCCACACCCCATACCTGAGCTTCAGCTGGTCTCAGGAGATCTCTGAGCACCTCTTTCTTACCAACCATACAATTGGGCCAGCTCAGTACCTCCCAAACAGAAACATTGGACCAATATGGTCAAAAGAATCCACAAAACTGGTTTTGTATAAAGTTCTTAAATTTTTAATGTGAATAATTAATTCAAATATATGAAAACGTAATCTTAATGTAAACCATCTTCCAGATAGAATCGGCTATTTATCTTTAATTTATGACCTTTGCTTTATGCTAATTTCCTATGATGAATCCTTGCATAGTTTCTAGAAGCTTCTTGGGAAGGCTGATTTTTGTTTGCCACTCTCAGTGCCCCTCATATGTTAGTGTGTGTCTTCTGAAAGTGTGTATATACTACTGAGATACTTACTGGCCAAAGAAATTTGTGAAATGTAGAGTGCCTCAAGAAGCTTTAAGAAACCTTATAAAAGAGAGAACAACAAAATTCATTCTGGTAGGCTTCTGTCCACAGCCATAAGGGAGTCCACCTCAAGCAGGACACCTACTTGTGTTGTAAAAAAAAAAGAGTAGCTGAAAACATTAGAAATATCAGAATATTTGAAATAGGCACTTTAAATCAAAGCAAGGGCCAAAATATATGTGTTATTGCATTTTCCCAGCCAGATTTTAGATCAGGGCAAGGGACGTTTATCTCAGTTTAGGGCTTGTGTTACGCTTCTAAATAGAGTTTGATATTAAGACCTATACTTTGTTTTGATCTTAAATGTATTGTCTCAAATCTAAGTGGATCCATTCACTAAGCAATGGTGCATCAATGATCTAAAGATTCTTAGTGGCTGTTCCAAATGTACATTACCAAACAACACTAAAATAACTTATCTATGATAATACTTAACATGAATTACTTTATCTCTGATGCAACTCTGGGATTAGCTAATTCATATGTGTCAAGCAATTAATCTTCTCCATGATACTAAAAGTGTAGATAGACAGGATTTTCCCAAGTTTATAGAATTCTGAAAAGGAAGAACTAGATCTTAAATTGAGCTCTCCTGACACCAAGTTCTGCTGGTTTGAATATGTATGGCTTTGTACATAGACTATGAATGAGTGGCTTCAAATAAGACTTTTCCTAAATTGAAAGATCACAAGCATCCATTTACTTCAGCCTGATAGAAATGGATATTTATTGATTTGAAGCAACAAACTATTTTATTTTATTTCTAATGGAAGAAATAGTAAGTTCAACAAGGAATATACATTTTAAGAAATGTCTATTATGCTATGATGAAACAAATAAGTGAAATTTTTAAGTAATGTTCAAAGTAAAAAAAAAAAAAAGATGAGCTACCTTACGACTTTTAGATTTATTTTCAGGTAACAAGATATTCTCTCTTTGGTTGAGGTGGCCAGATGACAGACTATCAGTGCTTTTCCCCAGGTATAGGTAGATTTTAAAATATTTTAGAAAGTTACACTTATTTTATGAATTTGAAATCTACTGAGATAAACAGAAAAAGAACACTTACAGATTAACAAGATCATTATTATTGCTTTGCTTCTTTTCTGGAAAGCTTTGAATTTTATTTTAAGATTTGGTTGTATTTTATAAAAATTAGTAGAATATGTGAATAAAACTTTTTTTCCCATGATCTGTAGCTGTATTTAAGATTATTCAAGATGAAGTATCACAAATTATTAGGGCCTTGTTAAACAAGTAGTCACTATATTACTCTACGAACAACAAACCATGAAATATAGTATTACATATATATATAAATAATTGAAAATAAGAAATATTTTGAAAAAGAAATAGAAACATTCATCTTTGTATATGCAGGACATCTTATAGTACTTCTTACGAATATGAAATTCGTCCATGTTCGAGAATTTCAAATAGAAGAACCAAACAACTTGCAAATTGCAATTGTCCACATGGTGACACAGAGTTGTTACAGCCCAATATGTATCATTTGAATCTAACCATGAGAAAGGATTGAAATGATTTGAGTAAAACAAACCATGAGCTCAAAATGGCTGTCCTGTAACAATCAAACTTCCAAGAGTCATGGAAATCAAGTGGTGGTGGGTGGTGGTGGTGGTGGTGGTGGTGGTGGTATGTGTTGTGTGGGGGGGGGGGGTTGAAGAGCCATTTCAGACTAAAAATAAAGGCAATGAGCTACTGGGTCCTCTGACTTGGTCCTGTGTTCCAGCCTTTTGCTTTAGCATGTGGAATAACAACGCTTTGTATGAGATCTCTCCGAGCTCTTGTACTCTGTTTTCAAATTTTGCCTAATTCGGATAATTCATTTTAAAGATATTATTTCTTATGATGTTTTGTGATGTCATACATCCATTTTCAATTCAGTTCGAGCATATATCCCTTCCCTTCCCCCTACCCAACCCCCTACCCGTCCCAGATCATGCATTCTGCCATAACTTTTCTGCGTCTTTCTCTGTTTTTTTTTTTTTTAAACAGTAGGTGATAGTCTGTGAGTACAAGCATCCTTCATGTAAAATCAATTTCCGAGCAGTTGTGCCCAAACCCACACAGCTCATGGGTCCCACCATAAAGATATTATTTTTAAGCCTGATACTGACCCATAAGTATAATTTCAGCACCCAGAAGACTGATGCAGAAGGATTGCTGTAAGTTAGAGGCCACCCTAGCCTACATAGTGAGGTACAGGTGATCATGGGCTACAATGTCATACAGTGCTTCAAAAAGAGACAAGAAAGGAAAATTATTTTTAAAATGAAATTATGCATGTAAAGTACTTGGCAGAGTGAATGACATGAAGGAGGTATTAAATTAATGTCATTTCTTTTTCATTTCTGTGGTTTGGGAGATGACACTTTGAGTTAGGGTTACTTACTGAATATAAAATTGGTTATTCAATGGATTAAAAAAATAAAAACACGTATAAAAGTAAAAAAAATAAAAAAGGGCTGGAGAGGTAGCTCAGGAGGTAAAAACACTAACTGCTCTTGCAGAGGGCCCACGTTCAATTCTCAGCACCCACATGGTGGGTGACAAATGTCCATAACTTCAGTTCCAAGGGAACTGGATTTTCTCTTCTGACCTCTCCAGCATTGCACAACACAGGTACACTTAGATGCAGGCAGGCAATATGATCATACACATAAAAATAAAAAAATAAAATAGTTTTAAAAAATACAAAATAAGCCTGGTCTATGGCAAACACCTTTAATCCCAGCACTCTGGTGAGTTCTAGGCAGCTGGGGCTAAAGGGAGACCCTGTCTCAAATATACCCCCCAAAACCCCTAAAACTTGAAACCCAAAACACAAAAACCCAATCAACCAAAGAAGAATAAAAACAAAAAATTGAAAAAATATAAAACAAATAATAACACAAAGATCTTGATAGACCTAACAGACCATAAAAGCCTAGACTTGGAGATTTCATGTTCTTCATTATAATTTTAGCCTCGAGGACAAAAATGATGCTTTACCTAAAACAGATATTAAATAAATGCTTAGTAAATGAAATATTTATCACGTCTTACTACACAAAGTTAAAGAAAGGCAGGATTTAATTTATCCCATGTTATCATATGACCAGAAATTTCACGACTCACAGATAAGCTTCAAATTTCATTGCCAGAGAAAACTGACTCAAAGATAAATATCCATATTTAAGTGTAAAGTTCAAGTTAAAGAGCTTTTCTTCATATGGATGCAAGGCAGCCATTCTGATTACTATTTTATGCTAGATAGCATTTTGAACAGCACCAAAGTATTTTTTTCTATGAGCAAATTTATTTTCTATGATAACCGTCTTCAGATATCTTTATACTAATGTCCACGTTGTAATGAAGGTACATCCTTTTGAGTAAGCCTTGACAGAAAAAGCTGGAGTTTCCTCTCTGTACAGACATACAGGATTCATGTGACATAAGGGGAACAGAATGTAATCAGTCTCAGTTCCTGTACATTTTACCACCAGATTTCAGTGACTCTCTGCTTTGATTACATGAAAGATGGCATAGTCCTTTGACACTGTCACCGACTGACTTGCAGATTTAAGCCTCTTAGAAGAATATGTGGCTATCAGATATCAAGACCTGGCCTCTACTAAAAAAGAACACTAGCCATTTCCTAGCTGGAGGTGAGGCTGTCAGAGCCGGGAGCACTGGGGAAGGAGCAATTTGTACTCAACCCTTAGCAGAAATGCCTCAATCCCCCGCTCTTCCTCAACCTGCGGAGCTGATCTCTCTGAACTCTCAGCCTTTCTTGACACTGTTTTCTCTGGTTGCTGATTTGAGCTTGGTGACATTCTACACTTGACCAAGCACAGACTGAGAGAAAAAGTAATGTGAAACTGAGATTTCTCTAGTACCTAAATCAATCCCTTGTGAGTAATATGCTAAGTATTATCCAAGTCCTTAAATATAGAACAATACATTTTAAGTAATTTAAATCCAAACACAGAAAGTGACCCTGAGTATTCCACCTTTTGTTTACTGCTCCGTGAAATGATCTTCAGATGTAAAAAAATGAAAAACAGTGACCCAAAGATCACAAAAGGCTTCATCCAGTTTCCTCCAATAGGATACTATCTTGTTTCTGAATATTAAAAACACAGTGATTTTTATGGTTATGAAACAAAATCAAAGTACAGAGGAAAAACCATCACTTATACTAACTAGTCTTCATGGAGAAATATACATATTTTAGATTTATGCCATACATCAGTTAAAATTGCAATCAAGAATAGTTTCCAGTATATATGTGTGACTAACCAATTTTATGGTACAGAATTAATATATTTAAATATCACCAAGTCTCAGTAATCTAATTAGAAATCTCTTATGGCTCTAGGATATACTATAAAGCTTTTTTTAAAAAGCCAACATGAACATTGTAAAATTTTACAGTAAGCTCATAGACACACGCTAGAATTTCAAAGAGTGGACCAAAAGACTAAGGAAAAGGTGAAATAACTAGTTAAGGCAAAATTATTCTTTATCCATGAATTATTTTCCTTCTGTTGCATGTAGCAAAAATGTACTTTTGAACCCAATTGTAAAGGACGCCAAAGGGTGTGCAGTCTATTTCATAGAGTAGGTGGTTATCATTTGAGAAGGCAAAAGGCCACAATGAGAATTTTAAATTGGTATTAGAAAAAGCACATACAATGGCTTTGATTATCCAGTCGGCTATGAATAGAATATTACTCGTTGGCTTTTATCAGTGTGTTATTTTGTTACTGCTTTAAATTATTCATAATGTATAGTAATAAACCTACAGCCTTTGATATTCCAGTGCATCTTTTTGTCTTCCAAAGTCATGGACTTGAACCACAACCTATTGATAAAAGAGAAAGGAACAAAATGGTCAGTTCACACCTCAGCAAACCTCCTAACCAGAGCCTAATAGCAATTTATTATGTATCTTTAAAATGCAATTACGCTACCTGAAATTTTTCAAAGAAATGCTTCACTAAAATGAGACAAACCATGCCTTGCCTGAGATTGTGTTTAACCTTATGAATAATAGCACATAAACATGCACTGTGCACTTTCAAGCTAACCACCTAGCTGTCTTTCTCCGTCGTGGAAAAGCAGGGAATATAACACACTGAGAAAAGCAATTCAACACCTGTGTCACTCTCATAGCCTTTAATGGCTCTGCTCCCTCTTTTTGCATGAAGCAGTCATTAATAGGATAGCTCTTCTTAAGGCTTACCAGGAATCTAATGGTCAGGCACAAACAGTTAAATGGCACCTGCTTTTGCAAATGTCTCCAGCAAGCGGACACCACCAGATGATATGGTACTTGTCTTATGGATGGAATTACTGGTCAAGAAATGCCCATTCATTCCATAATTGTGCATTGAAAGAGGCTGGTGTATTCAAATGAAAGAACCTGAGTCACATAAGGGGAGGACTCAGAAACAAGGGCTGTGCAAGATGGAGGTAAGAATGCAGTAGCAACATGTAAAGCACTGGCTTAGCAGAAGAGGGACATGGAAATGGTACACTGAGGCAATTTACGGAAGCCTTTCAACTCCCTTCTGTAGATTTTGCACTTTATTATATATCAATAAAAAGATTAAATCTGCTGTGTAAAATAGTATGAGTATCTAGATACTAATATATAGGAATATTTTAAACATCAGCCGTTCCCCACACCTGTAGAATGCCTGCTAAACCATCCCTTTGGTTTCACCTCCTGTAGCTTTTGTGTTAACAGTTTTCTCAACCTGGAATTCTCTTTCCTCTCCTTCCCACCCATTTGCCATAACCACTCCCATTGATCAGCTCAATCTTAGTGGTTGTGCGATTGTAGCCTTTACCATTCCACTAAATAATATGCTCTATTATTACCATTTTAAGTTGATTTCTGGTGGGTAATCTTTCACCGTTGAATAGTTCTGAAATCTGGATTCAATTCTTAGAACTGTTGCCCACTAGGCAGCAGGTACAGAATGCATTCTCTGCCTGGAGATGCTCTGCCTTGGCCATAACTGCTATTCCTTTTATCTGTTATGTGTAATCCTGCACGTAGTTAACACGAAACAAGCTAAGGTTAATTGCCACTTCAAATATCTTATAAAGACTGCACTTTGCTACAATACTGAACTATTATTGCAAAATTAGAAGGCACAGAAACAGAGCAGGGGGGTATGAATTTTATATTAGTAGGAAAGGCATTTCAAAGTAACAAATGTTTTATAGGACACAAGAAAGGAAAATGCCCATGAGTAGAGGAAGCTGAGTTATTTTTAATATTGAGACATTTGCCAAGGGATTGCTATCACATGCCAAGCTTGGATCAGAAGGTCTGAGCAAGGCCAAATACCTAAGAATGGATGGAGGAAATTCCAAATCTACAAGGAGCTGGTTGAACCTACTTTGTTCTTCTAGGACTAACATTAAGGGAGGCTACTGATTTAAGTTGAATGGTATTTTTCTTTAATTAAGGCATGAGCCATACTATGTGATATTAATAGTAAGAAAGCATAATTATGAATTTGGTAAGTGTTCTAGTTTCTCTTCCATTGCTGTGACAAAACACTCTGACTGACACCAACTTGGAGAGGAAAGGATTTATTCAGCTTACATCTCCTGGGTCACAGTTCATCACTCAGGGAGCCCAAGGCAGGAACTCAGGGCAGCAACCTGGAGGCAGGAGCTGAAGCACAGGCTATGGAGGAATGGTGTTCACTGGCTTGCTCCCCTGGCTCATGCCCAGCCCGCCTTCTTATATGATACACAACAACCTGCCCAGGGTGGCGCTAATCATTGTGGGCTGGGCCCTCCCACATTGCCTGACAATCAAGACAATACTCCTCGGATGTGGTCGCAGGCCAATCCAATGGAGCCAATTCCCCAACTGAGGCTCCCTCAACCCAGGTGTGTCAAGTTGACACTAAAGCTATCCAGCACAGTTAGATATAAAGTTTCTTGGCTACATTTGTACAAATTTTAAATGTACTTTCTTTACTGTTTCCTATTCATTTTGCTTATGTATTTGTGATAACAACTAGATTGAAGGCAACGTGAAAGTAGGGCCCTTTGTTTACTTCTCTTGTATCATTTTCTGCCACTGTCTCTGTGCCTTCCATAGTAAAAAAGAATGCAAGCTAGAACTGTAAAGTGGTCCACTATTTTCTGGCTGTACATTTTGTTCAAAGAGAAAATCAGTCAAAAGAAGAAAAGTTGAAAGAGAGTTTTGCCAGTCTCTAACCTCTGACCTTGCCTAATTCATCTTCAGCACTGTGGTCCAGGAGAGAGAGGTGCAATATAGAGCTAGACCTGAGGTATGTGCAGGCTGATGCAGTGTGGAAATGTCATTATTAGGCAAATAATCTGATCTTCTTTTTTAGGGAATTTTTTCAAATTCCATGCAATATATTTTGATCATATTTAGACACCCGCCACTATCTGCATTTTCTTTATTCCTTTGCAATTTATGTACTCTGTCATATATACTAAGGCTTATTGAATCAAGTTTGTATCTCCAAATGTCCTTAGGTGTGCTTCTATCCACTGGAGTCTGGTCAGTCTATGTAGCGTCACACCTTAAAGATACTCTCCAAGTCCCACTAGATTTTGGTTGTCAGTAGTTCCTCAGCTAAAGTTGGGGTTTCTTACTCACTTTACCACTTCTTAGTTTTTTAACATTTATTCTTAGTTTTTAATTTTATGTGTGTGAATCCATTGCCTACATGTCAGTAAGTGCACCTGTGTTGCAAAAATCCCATGCTCTGTAACTGGAGTTAGGGATGGTTATTAGCTGCCATGTTGGTGCTGGGAACCAAACCCAGGTTCTCTGCAAACAGCCAATGCCCTTATGTGCTGAACCAACTCTGGATCCCACCTCCCTACTTCAATGTTCATTTTTTTTTCTTTTTGGTCTTTTTGAGTCAGGGTCTCCCTGTAGCTCTAAATGGCCTGACACTAGATATGTAGACCAGGCTGGCCTCGATCTCATAAATATCTGCCTGCCTCTGTCTCCTGATTGGAGTCCTGGGACTAAAGGCATGCACCACCATGCCTGTCCTATGCTGGTATCTTGTCTGACTTGAACTTGTCTGGGTCTTGTGCATACTCTTTGCTTTAATTTCATATGAGTACCTTCTAGTTGTTGGAAAAATTCCATTTTCTTTTGGTCATCCACATTTCAGGCTCTTACAATATTTCCATTCCATCTTCCTCAGTGGTCTCTGAGTTTTGGATGGCAGAGGTTTGGTATAAGGGTCCTATTCAGGGATTAGCATGCTGAAGTCTCTCCTTCTCCAAACTTTGGCCAGTTGCAGCTCACTAGTTTAATCGCCTTCTGTTGAATGAGGAAGCTTCACTAGTGAGAATTTGAGAGACGAATTAATATTCTTTCAACTCCCAGTTTTCCTTTCTTCTCTGGGCCTTAGGCATAGAAGTTACATTAGAGACATAAAGTCATAGACAATTGTTATCTATATTTGAACAGTTGTGGAACTTTATAACACCCTCCATTTGTTGCAAAAAGAGGCTGCTTTGAGGAGTTGTGAGAGGTACACATCTTTGTCAATGAAAGGATACATATTCAGAATACACTAAGAAATTACTGGTCTTGGGATATGACCTAAATTTTCCCCTAGAATCTATGCCCTCCCCATTCATGTGTAGTTGGCTATGTTTACAGAAGCATACGTGAGTGCTCCCCACCTCACTGAGCTGGCCATAGACAGCTGTTGATAAACACCAAGATGAAAATGCCACTACTGTACCAGCAGAAATTATTTGCTGGTATGGTCATTATGATTCACAGACTTTACAGCTTGATGGGATCATTGATTGTCTTTTGCTCTTGGCAGTTTGCATAGGATTTTCTGTTTTTATGGGAACTAGTGTCCAGAGGAGGCTTCTAGATCAGTGGCAGCTTGACTGCTGAAAGTCCTAGGTCTGAAGTATGTTCTGTCTTCAGCAGTAGAGTATTGCTTTCAAGTTTACAGAGGCAATCGAAGGCTGTGGCAATAGACGGTGTTATTTTGGGAGTCTTTTGGACTATCCTGACCAACAACTTGAAGGGAGATTTCCCTTGCTTGGTGCTGTTTTTGCTACGATATATATATATATATATATANTAAGGATGGTAAACACTTTTAACAGTATTTCATAGCCATTTTTATTTCTTCTTTTGAGACCTCTATGTTCAGATCCATACCCCAATTCACTGAATCTTTCTTAACTTGTGGTTTACCAACTACAAATTACACACTAGGGTGCAATTTACAAGAAGGTTTAAATGTTAAGTCATATGTAAGTTTTAATGTGTGTGTTTAACATATATGAATTTCCACCCTTAATTCCCCTATCTCTCTTAATTTTCTGAAAAGAATACAGGAAACTGCTCCTTTCCACCAGACTTAGTCTAACAAAATACTATCATGTTGTATAACAAAAAATCTGGCCACTAATACAAATTACCTGTAAAGTTTAGGTTTTGAAGTAGAGATACACGGTTCCTATTATGAGGATTACAATTCATATCCTGAAATGGTGGCCAAGAATCTCTATTTCTTTTATGTGTGTAGTATGGGTGTTTGTGCTTGTACAGTATTTGCATTTTCAAGCCAGGTATCAATGCAAAATATTGTCTTCTATTGCATTTTACCTTGTTTTTTGAGACAGGGTATCTCAATGAACCTGTAGATAACCACTTGGTTAGACTATCTGGCCAGATCACTACAGGCTCTATCTATATCTCCCCAGTAACAGGCATGGAGCATCATGCTGAGTTTTTATGAGGGTGATAAGGATTCAAACTCAGGTCTTCTTATTTGTGTGGCAAGCTCTTCACACACTGAACCAAGTCCCCAGACCAGGAATCTATAGTTTTTTTTTTATGTGTATGAATGTACTGTCTGCATGCAGGTCTGTGCACCCGTGTCGTGCAATGCCGCGGAGGTCAGAAGAGGGCGTCGGATTCCCCTGGAACTGGAGTTCTCCTGGAATTGGAGTTACAGACGGTTCTCAGCCGCCATGTGGGAGCTGGGGATTGAACCCGGGTCCTCTGCAAGAGCAGTCGGCGCTCTTAACCGCTAGGCCATCTCTCCAGCCCCAGGAATCTATAGTTTTAAGTAGCTCCTTGATCGGGTGATTATGACACTTTTGGAGATAGAGAATTATCGTCCTTGTTAGCAATAGGTATTATGATCACTTACAGTGATTTAAAGGTTATATTTAGGTTGGAAAACTATTTGGATGAAGAGTTGAGAGAAAATGAACAATTTGAAAAACCATTAAAAGTGCCTTTTATACACTACTGTCTGGACTTGTTTCATGAGGTTTGAAAAAAAAAAACCATGATTTTTCGTATCTTCTTCTCCCTTCAGAATCATAGGGTACTTAGTGATAATTTTTTTGAAGTTGCATGCTAAAATGTAGTCTCCTGATTCACACTAAAATTAATGGTTACAGCTTAGTCTTTAAATATTTAAGATAAAATCTGCTCACACACATCCTGATCCTATCCTTCATATAAATTCTAGCTACCACGGACTGTTATTATCTCTTCCAAACACCATGGGAGTGTTATAATCTTTAATGTGGACACAGACATTTTAGATTACTCAAACAGACACAGGGATGAGGGTTAATAAAGGAAACAGTGCAAGGGAGCATTTAAAGCAGTTTCTGTGTTCAAATTTCCAGATTATCATCATCATTAGATGCACCTTGATGTTAAATATACTCATCCAGACACACCAACTAAAATGTTACTAAACATTACTTTTAAAGTCCCACAATTCAATCACTGTTCATGAACCCCTGAGAAGTATGTAACCAAGAAAATAGCAGACTATTTACTGCATGCCTTGCATATATTGCCAGGAAATATGCAAAGAAACTTATGCATACCAACACACAAGGAAGGGACTATTTATAGTCTACTGAAGCAAAACAACAACAAGAAAAGAAAAACAAAACATAAAAAGAAGAAAAAACACTAAATATAAATTTAAAAGAAATAATTATCTGGGGCTCAAATGTGAACTATCTAGCCTATAATGAAAGATACACTCAAAGGAGGTCTGTCTTCCCAAATGAATGCTCTGTTTCTTGGTTTTTAACATTTTATTATTATTATTTTTTAATTTTATGTGTATGAGGGTATTGCCTGCATGCATGTAGGTGCACGTGAAGAGGGTATTGGA
The DNA here is from genome assembly GCA_009823505.1 of Rhizomys pruinosus. Taxonomy (NCBI): domain Eukaryota; kingdom Metazoa; phylum Chordata; class Mammalia; order Rodentia; family Spalacidae; genus Rhizomys; species Rhizomys pruinosus. The sequence continues at coordinate 1,316,687 of VZQC01004091.1, forward strand.
GCCCCCTGGAACTGGAGTTTTGGATGGTCATTACCCACCATGAGGGTGCTGACAATCAAACCCAGGTTTTTCTGCAAGAGCAGCAGGTGAATTTAACCTGGGAGCCTTCTCTCCAGTCCCCCAAACTAGCCTTAGGTATTCTCAATACCACATGAGAATTTGGAGGGTAATTTTAGATCACTGATGGTATCCTCTTCCCCACCAAAAGAAATGTTTTTAAAATATATGGTGAGCCTGGCAAATAACACAGAGGGACTGTGGTATGTGCGGTGAGCTGGGAGGGCCTCGATGCTGCCCAAATCTTTATCTACCTAGTGTATTTAAAAAAAAAAAAAAAAAACTCTCCTGGTACCCAGGATTTCTCCATGAGAACTCTACTCAGTAGCTTAACTACGTGCCTATTCAAATGCTCTTCCCCCTGGGAGGTGTAACACTTTAAACTGTCATCCACCATTCAGATTTTAGCTTTGACCTGGGGATTACAAAAGAGGAAAGGAGGGCACTAGTGCCTGACTGGGGAGATAGACTCTCCTAGAATAGAGCTGCTTCCCCGACAGCTATCACCCAAGAACCTGCACAGCCTAAAGCTGGCTTCATGCTCAGCACCCTACAAGGTGGAATATGTTAGAGAATTTCTATTAGACCCAATCTTCTTGTCCCAGATTCAGGAATTAACCCTTCACCTTCCCCCTCCCCCCTCAAGAAGCCTGAAGCCTCATCAAATCTGGGCTAAACTGTGTATTTATTTCAGCTATACATTCTACATTTATGTAAGTGCACTACCCCAACTCATTGCACTTAGGGAAACTGATTATTTCTTTTTATCCTGTTAAGAATAATCTTCAGTAAAGGGAATACTCCTTTAAGTACCTATATCTAACCAGTACACTTTACAACAAGCAGTCGGGGTTCATTGCATCCAATCTGAATCTCCAGCGCATCTTCCTCTTCCACTTGGATTTCAGTGGCTGTTTGCCACTTTGGAGTAACCACAGGAAGTTCTTATAGTGGTCACACTTTAGAGGAGAGAATTAGTGCCGAGGCTTTTCCTCCTGGGGAGAACTCTAGGGGGGAGATTAGGAGCTGCGTGGTAACCTATGGGATGCTTTGTGGCTTTACTCTGACAACATAGAGAGCTACCTACAAAATATTTCCAGGGAGAAGGGAAGTGAGGGAGGTGGTGGTGCCAAAAACTCTTTGGAGGACAAAACAAAAGCAGATAATTTGATGTGATCTAGCTAGTGGTTCCCAGATATCTTAATCTGATAGTGGCGAATAGCAATATTTGAAGAAAAGATTCTTTTCGGAAAGCCTGGGCTGACATTTCTCTAAGCAGACTATGGTATCTATGTATCACTGAGTGTAATTCTAAAGAAAGCATTTTTTTTTTACAGCAAGAACACACATACTTTATTTTTTTTATTTCTAAATAAAATAGATTTTCACAAGAAGATGGACGCCCTCATAAAAGGAGAAATAAAATTAAGTCGTTCTCTAATGCTGTTCCATTATTACAATGACACAATAAATTGTGAAGGAAAACTAGTTAGTAAGTATGGAATATTTAGAAGCCCATATTCATTAGCAAGAGAATTGTTAGGGAAATCTTGCTTCATTTTTGAATATGTTCTATCAGTAATTGACCACGATGCTAATAAAGACTGTTGGTAAGAAGGTGAAAAAAATCATTGAAAACTAAATATTTGCGTAAAATAGAATTTAAGTATACTCTACAATCTCAGCCATAAACACAATAAAACTAATGAAGCATGGCCATGCTGGTTAAAATCTGGCAGTTTCTGGTGATGTGATTCAAAACAGTTTTTCTTTCATTTCCAAATGTGTATAAAATGGTAACTCTACCTTTAGGAATCAAGAGATTTTTTTTCCAACTTACATTCATAACACGTTAAATATTATAAATTTACTGGTTATTGTAATAAAATTCAATACATATTTTTAATTACTTAAAAATAATTCATCTTATTTGTATTGAAGAGAATGTGTTTCTCAGTATGGAGACAGATGAACAATTTAAGACTGAAAGCTTCCCGATAATTTCTACCTCTCTCTGCATAAGCTGAAAATGAGGTGCATTTTATTTTGAATAAAATTAATTTTGGTAGAATTTAAGACATTTTTCCTAGCATTAAATTGGTAGGAACAAGTAGTTGATTAAATATTGTCTAAAACCTAGTTAAAGGAGAAGTAAAAGATATGAAGGGACTATTTTTTTATGTTCTTTTTCTTTTGTTTGTAATTGTTTCTTTTAATTTCTACTCACTTTGAACCTGCATTATGAAAGTATTTTATTTTATTCTCTCTTGAGATATCTACCACCTACAACAACAGCTGAAGTTTCCTGAAGCTAAAACTGCAATTGCTATAACAAGTTCTGTCACTAGCCTTCCTTGGTTTATTGAATTCTACACATTTCCATGTGGCCTTTGTTCACTTCCCAACAGGAGTTCAGGCAGTCAGCCCTGTACCTGACTAACCCTATTCCTGAATGTGAAGAAAATCTGGAGATCACATCATTAATCTAAGTCACTCAATATCCTGCAAAATACAGATGAAATCTTTGTTAGTGTTCAAGAAACTACCTTAGAGAAAAAAAAATGCAGAAAGGTGAAATCATTTCACTTCTTAAAGAGTTGAATTGGCACCCTGCTTCAGGAGAACTGAGTGATGATTTAATTTCTGAGCTTTGGTTTTTCTTAAATCTCTTCTCTACTTTGGGTACCAAATAAGGCAACGTTTTCTCAAAAGCTAAAAAAATCTCACACACCAAATTAAGATGGTGTCTGGGTAGCTGGTCCTTCAAAGCCAGGAGAGGTAGGAGGGAAGGAAAAATGGAGTAAAATGTGGGAGGAAATTGAGGCCAAAATAATTAAACGCCAAGCTATATTTTAATGTTTTTCTACTTAAGCATTACCACTGATCTGCTCTGTTTTCATGTGGTGTGATCTTAGCAAAAAATAAGGCACAATAAATTTGAATGCATCACCAAAACACAAAGTAATTGTTAGATTATAAAAAGGCCACGCCTTCCCCAGCCCCCAGATAAAAAGGCACATGAGGCTTAAGTCACTCCAGGAACATGCTTTACTTCCGTGTGGTACTGCCAGCACAGGCTGCCTGCCGACACGTGGTGGAACAGAGCAGCATGGCAAAAGAGGGATGGCGCCAAGGGCCCACCCACTTATAGCCATGGGTTGGGGCCTCAGGTGAAAAGGAAACTGTCAGAAGATTGACAGCCTCTGGAGGAAGTGGGCGTCTGTGTGCCTTGGGATTCTGGGAAGCCCAGACCTAACAGTAATTAAGTGTTCAAGTGCATGCTGTAAGTAGCTTATAGTTCTGCAGAAGAGTAGTGTGATTTCAGTCACTGTCCTCCAAGAGTTTATGAACTAAGCAGAAAGATAAATAGATTAGGTGATGAGGGACTTAAACAGAAACTAAAGACAAGATGTATACATACATATGTGTATATTTTGTTGTATACAGATGCAATTCAATATCACGTTTTATTACACTATATATATATAGTTCCTGCCTTAGCTTCCCACCATGATGGATTACGACCTGTGATCTAAACAAACCCTTTCCTCCCCAAGCTTCTCTGGGTCTTGGTGTTTTATCACACAGCAACCGAAAAACCCAACAAGGACCATAATATTCCGATAGATTTATGCATTGGTAAGTTTCATTTTCATTTAGTAAAATCCTCATTCTTCCTACTTTGAGATGAAACTTTTAAAAAGGAAGACATGCACATAGTTTTCTAATAGAGTAAATCCATTGGTTTAAGATTCTGATTCAGTTCCAGCTGGACCAATAACAAAGCTATCTGAGGTTGCTTCTCATCTTGAACTGGGAGAAACATTAAGGATATAGACATCATCTTCCAAAGCCCCAACCACATCTAACTCCCTCTGTTCCTCTGCCCGGTACACAGAACAAGTACAATATGGAACAGTTCACTGCCTGTCCTATCTTTTCCAATTTCTACTTCAAATGGTTTTTAAATAAGAAAAATATAATTTGATTTTCGTTTTCTAAATCTGATTTCATAGTTGTACATGTAATCTCTGTGGAATTTTATTTTTAAAGTTAAAGTAATTTACCTGCGCCCTGTCAAATCTCCCATTATTAGGTTCCAACTCATCAATAAGACAAAGTTTCTTCTTCCTTCTAATGACAGACATGTTTAATCCTTTTAGTAGACTATGCTATGAGGTTCATAAACTTTGACTTTTCAGATGATTAATACACCTACTAAAACGATCTCCTGTCTATGTTCCCTGCCAAAAAATTGATTAAATCTACATTTTACATTTTTGTAATCTTTGAAAGTAATAGGAATCATAAAATAATAATTCAAAAAGAAAACCTGAACTTCTGATGTGCTTTAGGGATAGGTGATAGTCTATTTATTAGGCAGTCTCCTGGGATTTAAATATGTGACTCATCAAAACTTTGATTATTTTACTGTCAAAATTCATCTTCTTTAAATATGTACAGGCCTCAAAAATAGTCCCTTTTCAGTGTATTTTATCTGTCATAACGTAAGAATTCTGACTTCCATCTCTTCAACTCTCATGGAAATTTTAAGCTATAAAAACATATCTTAATATTTTTAAGAAAATATTCTGCCTAAATTATTTCACACAATATTTAATTTACTAAGCAATTTCTATTTTCCTGACAAGGACTGTTGGCTTCAAATCTGATTTTGTTCCGTTCCTTGCAGTAGCTTTGGGTCAGAGGGAAGACACAGAAACGTGAGCTGCCCTTTGCCTCTGGATCATTAGCTTCAGGCTCTGCTCTTTCTCGGGCTGCTCTGCTCCTGTCCGTCTCATTTGCTTTGCTCATACCACTTTGAAATTTTTAGTTTATTGGATTATATGCTTACAATCCCCATTAAAACCTTTTATTTAAAATCCTCAGGTGTAAATATTATTAACAGTGAATCAATCAGACTGAACTTGACAGTCTCCTGAATTCTCAAGCCTCAGTACTCGGAATATATGATTCTCTAGTCATAGTTACCATATACATATATATATATATATATATATATATATATATATATATATATATGTATTTTCTAGTCATAGTTACCATATACATATATATATATATATATATGTATTTTCTAGTCATAGTTACCATATACATATATATATATATATATTTTTTTTTCCTTCTGAACAGTCAGTGGTTCATAGAATAAAGGGTGCCCAAATCCCAACACCTCTTATAAAGTCTCTCATTTGTCTTAAAATACCTCTCCCTCTCTTTCCTGGTATCCTTACTGACTCCACTTAGTAACTCAAACACCTTTCTATTTGGCATCTCACATACTGTCTCCTGTTTATAACTGTTGCAAAAATGGCATTTGAAACAATGCACATTTAACATACCACCAATGTTAAACTTGTGATAAACTAATGCTCAACACAGACTTGATTCTGCTGACTTGACAGTATCATCATCTACATGTTTTCTCATCGTAGGGGTTTGTAAATATCAGTAAATGACATGCTATTCTGAAAGATAAAATGCACTGTACACCCAAGATGGTTCCATTTATGCTGTTGCAATGGAGAGATCATTGATTCCTGAGGAAAGTCTTAAACCAGTAGAAGGGAGTGGCGTTTTGTAGAGGCAAATGATGACAAGGAGAAAGATGGAGTCACTGAAGAATGGTGAGTGGAAGGGAGGCTATAGACCAGAATGCCCCTGGCCTTCAGACACTTCTGTGAACACAAAAACGTGAGAATTCTTAGAGAATATAGGACAAAGTATATCTTAACTATGTGCTGTTTTTCAGGAACAGAGAACTCACTTGAAGTTGGATATTCCTACTATTCTTCCAGCTAGCAAAATTATACATCTTCATATTTATTTTAAATTTATTATTTTTTATTATTTATGATTTTTTATGCGTATGAGTGTACTGTCTGCATGTAGGTTGATGCACCCATGTTGTGCAATGCTGCGGAGGTCAGAAGAGGGCATCGGATTCCTCTGGAACTGTACTTAGAGATGGTTCTTATAAAACCTCTACACGCTCTATGCACACATGATAATAGAAATTAATAAAAATGTCTTAACTGTCCTCTGCTGGTCTGTTTTTATGTTCCTATACATTTGGCATATTCTTAATGCTATGGAGAAATCTGAATAGATACAGATACTTAAAAATATCACATAGAGAATTTTCAGTGAGAGGAAAATACAGTGAGTTGGGTTGGGGAAGATATACGTGCCCAAACAGACCCTCCCCACCTCAATGTCAAATGATGCAAATGTAAAAGGCTTGCAGGATACACTGAGAAACCATGGCCCATAAGACCATCAGTATTTTTTTCTTTCTTTCCTCTTTGTGTGTGTGTGTGTGTGTGTGTGTGGTTTTGGAGATTTAACCCAACAATCTTCCATATGCTAAGCAAGCACTAGGCCACTGAAGTACATATCTAATCTCTTCTGTCTTCATGTGTGAGAATAATTGAAATTTTTCTTCTACCTACCCCTGCACACGCATTTAATAACCATGAGCTCCACTAATCTACAACTCAAGCAAGGTAAAGGCATCATTCCCTGCTTGTGTAGCTTTTATTTCAGATCACACGATTGATTAGGGATAAGGAGTCATTTAAGTGGGCCTCTCCTTTCCAAGAGTACCTTAAGCTCTAATTTCATCGGCATTAAATCACTGGCGTCCTCCCTCCTAATGGCATGTTGGTAGTGCAGTAATAGCTCACTAGAGAGCAGACTTGCCTCAGCTGTTCCCATCTCAGCCAGGTGGTGGAAGGAGAAACAAATTTGCTTACCTGTGAAAACAGGTTGCCTATAAATCAAAAGGGGTCAAGTTATGTCCACCAGATGGAGGTTTTAAAATCTTAATGTGTAAGTTAAGATATAAAGGATTACCAGAGGTGAAATTTCAGTAAGGTTGAATCATTTTGTTGCCTTCTGGGATCTAGGAAGAGCAAAAGGTTACTGTTACAGTGAGCAAGCAAGAAGTCAGATTTTCATCTTAGGTGACCTAATTACAAAGGATGTGATTCTGACCCATTAATTTTCAAAATCATGTCTAATTATCTATTGGTATGGCTTGCTGAGGTTCACCTGTTTGTGTGTGTGTGTGTGTTTGTCTGCTTACTCTAGAGTTTCTTTTGTGAGAATACTAGATGTAATCATGCTATAATTTTATCCATTAGATTATTCCTGTTTTAAGTCAAGCTCTTCTTCCCTCCTCCTTCTCGCTCTCATTTTCCCTGTCCCTATCCCCCCACCTCTCCCACTCTCTCTCCTTCTCTCTCATATCTTTAGTCCTGAAGATGTAAATTAAAGGACTATAATACCAGGATAAATCCACTTCACTGTGTTTTCTCTTTTTGGACAGTTTGATAATTGAAGCATTGCTTAACATCAAACTTTGGTGTCAACTGTATTTAATTTATCCCTGTCCATCACACAAATTAGCCATCTAACACATTTGGCCAAGATTTTTTTTTATTATGAAAAAGAAAGTCACCAGGGAAACTGAAATAATCTGTGAGTGACAAAGGATGTTATCAAGAATGCTTATATATTCCAGTGTATCAAATGACTTTAAAAGTTCAATCAAGCTTGGAATCATTAAATGTCTTCTGCCTCCACTGGGCCTTTTTCCTTAAAAAAACACTCGTTTCTTTCTAATAATTTTAGAAAAGTATGAAAATGTACATGATATTTGTTTTTACCACCACATTTGAGGTAAAGTTCTCTTTTGGATTCACATCTCCAACTGATAACTTTGCTAGAACATAGCTGTGTTTCTCTTGTTTTGTTCTTAGTTTTTCAATTAGGTATTGTTTTATAAAGCAAGGGATATCTGACTTACTGGATAATTCTATATGTAGATTTCTCTAAGGTTCCTTAATACATATTCATTTTTCTTGGTACCTTAAACACTTAGCTACTTTTTAAATATCCTTATGTCTACATTTCAAACTTTGTTGAGTTTTTTTTTAGTTAAAACATTAAATTATTCTTCATGAGAAGAAGAATCTATTTTAAAAGACCTAAGATTTTAAACACTTAAAATCATTTAATAGAAATTATCACCCTAATGGAAAAGAAAGTATAATACACACCTCTAATTTCCTTTAGTAAAGTGACTTTTAATGAGAACAATGGAGATGTGAATTATGACTCTAGGTAGAACTTGTGTTTTGACACTGATTCCTGACTTGAATCACTTAATCATGAGTACGGTGAAAAACAATTTTCTCAATTTATATTTAGGCATAAAGTGAAGGTGAACTTTTATTTTTATTTACATTATAATTATTACTTTCTGTTATATACTTCCTTTTTTTTTTTTTTTCTATTCTGAGTCAGAGTCTCCCTGTAGCCCCAGCTGGCTTGGACTTCACTATATCTCTATATAGACTAGGATGGCCTTAAATTCACAGAAATCTGCCTACCACTGCCTTCTGAGTGCTGGGATTAAAGGGATGAACAACCATACTTGTCTATGTAGTCACTTTTAAAGAACACACTGCATTCTTTTTTGTTCTGTTTTAAAACTTATTTTTGGTTTTGAGACAGTCTTGTTACATAGCCAAAGCTTGCCCCAAACTCACTGTCACCTTCTCTAGCTCTCCTGAGTGTTGGATTTCCAATGTGCATCACAATGCCTGGCTATCCATTCTTTTTTATTGTATTTCCCTAGGTGTGTTGGCATCAGAGTGAAATTGATTTGTGGAACATTGCTAAAAACAGAAAAACTATAATTCATTCTATAAAGTAACATGCTAAAGTAGAATCTAGAGTTTTAGTTCCTAGGGTTATGCATGAAAGGAATCAACTGAAGAATAAATGAGCATGAATGTTTCACCTAAGGGGAGTGGTTGTTCACCAAGTATAACTTTTTAAACTTGGCTATGAAGGTGCTACCTATGAGCAAGATAGGATTGCCTTTGAGCTATATAAAATATGGATCAGCTTGCTTGCCTGATACTTTGATGTGCTTTCAGCATTCGAAAACAAAGATAAGGACTATCTGTGATAATCTATTTGCAAAGGCATAGACATTTACTTAGGAGGCCTCATTTATTCCTTGCTAAACCAGAAAATGCCTCTCTGTCTTTGCTCTTGCAGTTACATTAGTGAAATAAACCCTTGGTAATATGGGGTATAAACATCACCCATTTCAATGTTCTTTGTATTTGAATTTAGAAAATTCTAAGACAAAGTAAACTTATGGATATAATTTCATATTCAAAAGCTCAATAAGCATGTCCCTAGGAAGTGTCTTAGAGACAAAAGAGACCATCAGGAGTAAGACTTATTTTGTTTTCTTTTTGTGTGCATGAGTGTATTGCCTGCTGCATGTGAGTACATCCAAGTTGAGCAATGTCTGTGGAAGTCAGAAGGGAGTGTCAGATTCCCTGGAACTGGAGTTACAGATGACTGTTAGCATCCATGCACATGCTGGGAATCAAATCCAGGTCCTCTGCAAAAGCAGACAGTACTCTTACTCCCTGAGCCATCTCTCCAGACCCTATTTTGATTGATTGATTATTTATTTATTTTTTGTGTGTGTATGTGTGTGTTCACTCATATGTGTAGATGCCTGTAGAGGTCAGAAGAGGGTGGCAATTCCTCTAGCACTTCAGTTACAGGGGGTTGTGAACCATCAGGCATGGGAGCTTGAAACTGAACTGACATCCTCTTCAAGAGCAGATTGTTCTCTTTACTCCTGAGTCATTTCTCCATCCCTTGAGTTATTTATTTAAATATATTTTAAAATTTAATTGAGCTATCAAAGCATAATATTTAAAGTATCATTGTAAAACTGTAATAATTCTAGAACAAAAGATCTTATCTAAAGCAGTAGGAAAAGTTCCACTGTTTGTCCTATATTAAAGAACATTGCATGGTTGGGGCTGGAAAGGTGGCCCAGCATTTCAGAGCATTGGATGCTCTTGCAGTGGACGCAGGTTCCCTTTCCAGCACCCGCATCATGGCTAACAACTGTCTACAACTCCAATTCCAGGGATCCAATGGCTTTTTCTGACCCCTATAGGCATTGCATGGCACAGGTGCACTTACATACATGCAGAAAATATACATCAAAAGAAAAAAAAAGAACATTGTGTGGTACCGTAGCCATGTTTGATGGTGACCTATTCTACCAATAGTTTTCATGCTTTCATAAGTGAAAATGGACATTTCACTGGGGCAAGTAGAGAAAAATCACCAGACCTTGAAGGACGAATCTATTCAGATACTCTCTGATGGGAGTATCAAAGGGTATAAAATAATTTGTTAACGTTAACAATTGAAGAGGTCCCAGCTTGGACTACAGACACTAGCCCGGAATCAGTGAGGTTCCGGTGAGTCATGGAGGAAATGCCTTGTTCCTGGGGGGCACAACACCCGTCCCCGGAACTTCCAGCTGGTACTACAGACACCCTCCTGGAGTCAGAGAGGTTCTAGTGAGTCAAGGCAGATCTGCCTTGATCCTTGGATGGTCTACCAGTGTGTGGGCCAAAGTAGCAACCCAACTCAATGGGCGCCCCATCATCCTGGGGGAGCTGTGGTGCCGAGGACCTAACAGGCGGAGCATTGGTGGATTATAGCCTGTGCAGCCAATGTTGAGGTGCCAGAATTCAAAGAAACAAATAAACAGACAAATCCACATGCCAAGACTCAAAAAAAAAAAAAAAGCAACATGAGAAAAGCTCCTAATAAATCCACACGGAACTCTACCAACCCTACAGAAGAGCGCTACAATGAGATCTCTGAGGAAAGAAGCCAAGACACCGAACTTAGAAGAACAACTGTAGACACATTCAAAGAAATCAGAGAGCTAAGGGAAGAGAATGAAAAATCTCAGGAAGGACCTAGAGCGAGATAATGACAAACCGTGGAAAGAACTAAGGGGAAAGATTGAAAAACTCAAGAAGGACCTAGAGGGAGAAAATGACACACTCCAGAAGGAAGTTGAAACACTGAAAAGATCCCAGGCTGAAATGAAAAAAGAAAATGACCAACGAACCAAGAAGCTACAAGATGAGAATGACAGGCTCCAGAGGGAAGTGGAAAATCTAAAGAAATCATAGGATGAAATGAAAAATGATATGGAATATTCATCCAACCACCAGGAAAGGATGGGGAAAAGCCTCAGAAGCAGAATGGAAGAAGCAGAAAAAAGAATATCAGACCTGTAGAATAATATGGAGCAACTAGAAAGCTCAAGTAAAGATTACAGAAAATTAAAAAAAAAAAACAAGAGTGGAACAACCAGGAAATGTGGGACACTATCAAAAGACCAAACCTCTGCATTATAGGGATAGAGTCCTAAGACAACACTACTGACTAGATCTTCAAAAGGATAATAGAAGAAAATTTCCCCAAACTGAAAAAAGACAATCCCGTACAAATAAAAGAAGCACATAGAACACCAAATGGGCAGGACCAGAAAAGAAACTCCCCACACCATATAATTGTTAAAACACTAGATGCTCAAAACAAAGATTAAATACTGAAAGCCACAAGAGAAAAACAACAAGTTACATATAAGGGGAAACCCATCAGAATTACAGCTGATTTCTCAGCCCAAACGATGAAAGTTAGAAGAACGTGGACCAAAGTATTCTTTGTGCTAAACGACTTTAGATGCCAACCCAGACTACTATATCAAGCAAAAATGTCAATTATAGTGGAAGGAGAAAGAAAAATCTTTCAGTTCATAAACAAGATGAAAGAATACATGTCTAAGAAACCAACCCTTCAGAAAATCCTTGAAGCAATCCAAAGAACAGAGGGAATAAGCAACTATCCCTAAACAATTAAAGAGAGAAATCAACAAAATCATAACAGAGTTATTATAAACATAGACCAAGAACACAAACAAAAAATAAGGTAAAAGGAAGCAACGCACATCTCTCAATAATAACCTTAAATACTAATGGTCTAAACTCCCCAATCAAATGGCAGACTGGGAGAATGGATTAGGAAACTGAACCCTTCCATATGCTGTCTACAAGAAACTAATCTCACCCTTAAGGACAGACACCACCTTAGAGTGAAAGGATGGAAAAAAATATTCTGAGCAAATGGTACTAAGAAACAAGCTGGAGTGGCTATTCTAATATCAGACAAAATACATCTCAAAGTAAAATTAATCAGAAGAAACAAAGAAGGTCATTACATCTTTGTCAAATGAACAATGAACCATGAAGACTTCACAATCCTAAATGTCTATGCACCAAACTATGACACACCAAACTTTATAAAAATTACTCTGCAGGATCTCAATACACAGATTAACCCTAACATACTAATAGTGAGAGATTTCAACACCCCACTGAGCCCCTTGGATAGATCAACAGGACAAAAAAAAAAAATACAGAGAGATCAGAACTGAACAATACAATATACCAAATGGCCCTCACAGACAACTACAGAATATTCCACCCAAACACCAGAGAATATACTTTCTACTCAGCACCTCACAGGACATTCTCCAAAATCAACCACATACTGGGGCACAAAAGGAACCTCAACAATACAAAAGGATAGAAATTATTCCATGCATTCTATCAGACCACAGTGCAATAAAGCTCAATATGAACACCAGAATAAGTCCAACGAGCTACAAGAACACATGGAGACTAAGCAGCACAATCCTGAGTAATGAATGGGTCAGGGAAGAAATAAAGAGTGAAATAAAAGTATTCATGGAACTGAACAAAAAAGACAATACAACACAACAAAACCTGCGGGATACTTTAAAAGCAGTCTTGAGAGGGAAATTTACAGCCCTAAGTGCCCACATCAAAAAAACAGAAAGGGGGGGGGGGCTTAAGAGATGGCCTAGCAGTTAAGAGCGCTTACAGAGGACCCAGGTTAGTTCCCCAGCACCCACATGGCGGCGGAGAACTGTCCGAAACTCCAATTCCAGGAGAACTCCAGTTCCAGGGGAATCCGACACCCTCTTCTGACCTCCGCAGCATTGCATGACACGGGTGCTCAGACCTGCATGCAGACAGTACATTCATACACATACAGAAATAAATAAAAATTTTTAAAAAGTCTCAAAAAAACAGAAAGGGAAAAAGAAGATACAGACAATCATATGGGAATACTTCAAAAATCTATACTCCACTAAATTTGAAAACCTAAGAGAAATTGATGAATATCTGAAATCCTAGGAACCAACAAAGTTTAACCAAGAAGAGATTGACAGTTTAAATATTTTTTTTAATTTTATTTATTTTTTATGTGTATGAATATACTGTCTGCATGTAGGTTTGTGTACCTGTGTTGTGCAACGCTGCGGAGGTCAGAAAAGGGTGTCGGATTCCCCTGGAACTGCAGTTATAGACGGTTCTCATTTTTGCTTGCATCTTTGCCTGGTTGCCCACCATGTGGGTGCTGGGGATCGAACTTGGGTTCTCTGCAAGAGCAGCCGGTGTTCTCAACCGCCAGGCCATCTCTCCAGCCTCAGAGATTGACAGTTTAAACAGACCCATAATATTTGAGGAAATCGAAGATGTAATTAAAAATCTCCCGACTAAAAAAAGCCCCGGTCCAGATGGTTTCACTGTAGAATTCTATAAAACATTTAAAGAGGTCCCACAAACCATTGCTACTCAAACTGTTTAGAAGGATACAAACAGAGGGAATTCTCCCAAACTCCTTCTATGAAGCCAGCATCATTCTAATAACAAAACCAGGCAAAAATGAAAGCAAAAATGAAAGCTATAGACCCATCTCACCAGTGAACATAGATGAAAAAATTCTCAACAAAATACTTGCAAATTGCATACAGACCCACATCAAAAAGATCATCCATCATGATAAAGTTGTCTTCATACCAGAGATGAAGGGTTGGTTCAACATATGAAAATCAATAAATATCTTAAAACACATAAATGGACTGAAAGACAAAAACCACACAATCATTTCAATTGATGCAGAAAAAGCCTTTGACAAGATCCAGCATCCCTTCATGCTTAAAGTCCTAGAGAGAATAGGACTGAAAGGAATATTCCTCAACATGATCAAAGCCATTTATAGCAAACCCATTGCCAACATCATCCTAAATGGAGAAAAACTGGAACCATTTCACTTAAAGGTGGGAACCTGGCAAGGCAGCCCCCTATCACCACTCCTCTTCAACATAGTACTCAAAACACTTGCTAGGGCAATAAGACAAGAGAAGGAAATTAAAGGAGTACTAATCAGAAAAGAAGTTAAGCTATCCTTTTTTGCAGATGATATGATAGTTTACCTAAGGGATGCTAAAAACTCCACCAGAAAACTTCTAGAAATGATTAAGAGTTTTAGTAAAGTGTCAGGCTACAAAATTAACCTAGAAAAATCAGTAGTTTTTCTTTACACAAACAATAAACAAGTGGAGAAGGAATGTACGAAGACCTTCCCACTCACAATAGCCTCAAAAATAATAAGATACATGGGAACAAACCTAACCAAAGATACCAAAGACCTCTACAACAAAAATTTTAAACCCCTGAAGAAGGATATTAAAAATGATATCAAAAGATGGAAAGACCTCCCATGCTCATGGATTGGGAAAATTAATGTAGTAAAAATGTACATTTGACCCAAATTGATATACAGATTCAACACAATCCCAATCAAACTCCCTATGAGCTTCTTCACAGACTTGGAAAAAAATCATTAAATTTGTATGGAAAAACAAAAGACTCCGAATAGCTAAAGCAATCCTGGGTGAAAATACAATACAGGGGGGATTGCCCTACCATACTTCAAACTATATTACAGGACCATAGTCATAAAGACAGCCTGGTACTGGCACAAAAACAGACCTGTTGACCAATGGAACAAAATTGAAGATACAAACTTGAGCTCATACAATTTCAGCCACCTCATATTTGACAAAGGGGAAAACAACCCTCAGTGGAGGAAGGATAGCATCTTCAGCAAATGGTGCTGGCAAAATTGGATTATCATCTATAGAAGAACAGAATCAAACCCCTACCTCTCACCCTGTACGAAAATCAACTCCAAGTGGATCAAAGATCTCAACATGAAGCCTGAAACCCTAAAGGTGATAAAAGAAAACGTTGGCAACAACCTATAAGACATAGGTGTAGGAAAAGACTTTCTAAGTCAGACAGCACCTGCACAGGAAGTAAGGTCAACAGTCGACAAACGGGACCTCATAAAACTCAAAAGCTTCTGTATAGGGAAGGAAACAATCAAGGAGGTGAAAAGAAAACCCATAGAGTGGGAGAAATCTTTACCAGTGACACATCTGACAGAGCATTAATATCAAGAATATATAGACTACTCAAAAAACAAAGAAGTAAGAAGACAAATGACCTACTCAAAAGATGGAGTAAAGAGCTGAACAGAGTTTTCACCAGTGAGGAATTAAACATGGCTGAGAAACATCTTAAAAAGTGTTCAACATCATTAACAATTAAGAAAATGCAAATTAAAGCCACTCTCAGATATCATCTCACTCCAATAGGACTAACTAAGATCAAGTAAACAAAAGAAAAAAGATGCTGGAGGGGTTGTGGACAAAGGGGAACACTCATCCACTGCTGGTGGGAATATAAACTTGTACAACCACTATGGAAAGCCGTGTGGAGAACCCTTAAAAGACTCAGAAAGAGCCTACCACCTGACCCAGTCATACCACTCCTGGGAATATACCCCAAAGACTCATCCTACCGCAAAGATACATGCACATCCATGTTTATTGCAGCTCTCTTCACAATAGTGAAGAGCTGGAACCAACCCTAATGTCCCTCAACAGACGAGTGGATGACAAAAATGTGGTACATCTACACAATGGAGTACTATTCAGTGGTAAAGAAAGATGGCATTTTGAACTTTGCAGTTAAATGGATGGAGCTCAAAGCCATTATACTGAGTGAAGTAACACAGTCCCAGAAAGACAGAGAATGGTTTCCTTCATTTGTGGATGCTAATCCATCAAATCCCCCAGATGAAAGGCAAACTGAATGACATTATTGTTATATTTCTGTTTATCTGAAAGCAACTATGTTGTTATAATGTGAATCTCTCAACTAGCTCTAGAATCCAACCACCAATTATTTTCAGACTCTGTAATTGCTGTATATGAGTGAAGAGTATGTATCCATATTTTAGAGTAATATAAAATTAATGGAGGAAAATGTGAATTCCTAAGCATAAAATAAAAGACTGAGAGAAAGATTCAGCACAGTTATGGCAGAATGCATGATCTGGGGTGGGGTGGATTCGGGTGGGGTGGCGGGAAGGTAAAGGGGAATATGCCTGAACTGAATTGAAAAATGATGTATGAAATACACAAAACATCGATAAAAAATTTTAAAAATTGAAGAAAAGCATATGTCATAGCCAAGTCTTCTGAGCCTAGTGAATCAAATTCTGGTGATTATTTCACTTTAAACTTAATGATGTTAATATTAGGAATAATTATGTCAGCAAGAACACATGGTGATTTGCTTTTTGGTAAGAATAGTCTGGGGGCTGGGGAGATAGCCTAGTGGTTAAGAGCACCGACTGCTCTTGCAGAGGACCCGGGTTCGATCCCCAGCACCCACATGGCAGCTGAGAACCGTCTGTAACTCCAATTCCAGGAGAACTCCAGTTCCAGGGGAATCCGAGACCCTCTTCTGACCTCCGCGGCATTGCACAACACGGGTGCACAAACCTACATGCAGACAGTACGTTCATACACATACAAAAATAAATAAAATAAAAAAAAGAATAGTCTAAGAACTTCCATATAAGTAACATATAGTAATCAAGTATTTGTATCCACCTATCAAAATAACTCTTAAGAGGCAGAAAAATTATTCTTTCTATTTTACATTTTAGGTGAGATTACTAGCCGTAAATTTATCCACTACCAGTAATGAGGTTTGGGGAAGCTCGGTTCTCATGTCCCGTTCTCATTGTGGAATTCTTTGTTTTGGAATTGGTATTTCTAGGCTCACTATAATACAAACTTCCATGCTTCTCTATGTGACAATGGATAGTAAAATATAAACTTGGAGTATATTTTAATATTATGTTATTAATTTCTTACTGATCAACATGGACTTAATATATTTTGATTTAATATCTGTTGAATTTGATGAGCATACTAGCCCAGTGTCCCAATCATCCAACATTGTCAACTCTCTCGGCATTTGTGAGATAGTCTTTCTTGTAAACATAGTCCTCTGAGATTGTTTCTAAATTAGGATGAGAACACTTCGCAAGCAGCTCAGTTCTGGATCTAGTCTTTTAGGTAACCATTCCTGTTCTGGAAAAAAGAACATACTAGGTAGGCTCTTGTGTTGGTCCTGACAGAGAGATGCTAGACAAGAAAATCATGATTCTAAATATTAAATACATCTTTGAAAAATCTGTTTTCCAGGTATTATACGTCAAACTAAATAAAATCTAACAAAGAAATTATCTAGTAATAAGTTACAAGGACTAGAGAAAACAGCATTCTAGCAGGTAAGAAGTTCCACATTTGCTAAGAGTGAAATTTTTTTTCCTAAGGGCATTTGTAAATTCAACGTATGAGTCAAAGATAGAGGTTGACCTAGGCAAGCAACATCAAGGGCTTTTTGTGATGCCCTCAGTGGGTGTGATGGATAGGAAACAGAAAGACCTGAAAACACAAAACTAATTTTCCCCAGGAAATATTTACTGTGCTCCATGGAAAAACAGGATGAAGAAAAGCTCTTCTCCAGTTTTGCAGTGATTAAAAAGGCAAAATACCTACAGAGATGACTTGCTACAAACACATACCATACTCCATTAATGCAACAAATTTTGAAATGATCCTAGTCCACTAATAGGCAAGGGAGCTAAATCAAACACATGAAAGCACAAGCAAATTTTCTGTAGTCTTTCAGAGATCAGTGAACAAGGATGTGCCAGATTCTTGGTCAAAATCCCAGGAGGCCAATGAGGGAAGGAAATAAAGCAGACAGAACAGCGCTTGACTCAATCTTCAACTCAATCCAAACCAGTTTGGCTTGTGGAAGTGATGGTTTCTCAAGTCTATCGATCTGAAGACATTTTCTACATGAAAAAATCCAGCATCTTGGGGATCACACATTAAGATAATAAAGAAATATTAAAGCAGACGCTCAGATTATCTCAACAGTGGAGTCAGCATATAATATACTAAGTAAGGTTGCTCAAATAGTGGGCAAGCTAGATGAAATGACAATAATCTAAAAAAAAAGAAAAAAAGAAACCTGTAATGGGGTTGTTTGAATTTCAATGAGTAATGGGATACTAGGGAATTAGAGATGTGAAGAGAAGTCACTAAAGTCCCCAGAATCCCCAAACACCTTTAGGTATATGGCAAGTAGTTTACATATGTTGTAGCCCGTAATTGTTCTATGAAGCAGGTATTATTACTCTAACCTCATAAATTAAAACTTCCCTTAAGGTATTTAACATGACAGTATATGGGAGCATGCAAATGCTTACGTGTGAGCACAGCCTCCCAGTGTGGAAAAAAGCTGGGGATAGAAACAAAACCTCCCAAGCCTCTGCCCCTGAGTCCTTTATACTGCCATTATCCCAGAAGCCACTAGAAGGATGTTGACGATACACAGCCAAATCAGGACATTCTCCACCCAGAGGTATTCACCATGCCTGTAAGGCAGCAAGAGTGTCTAATCAGGGTTGGAACATCGCTAAATATGTTCTATGTTTTCACTTTCTAATGCTTGTGAAGATGAGTAGAAATGGGAAGTTTATCATGAGCCACAGGACGCCCTGTAGGAACTGAGGACTGAAATCTTTGAAAAACTTTCTCTGTAGTACCTAGCTCTGCTATTGATGGTAGGTTTTGTACATGTGCCTCATCTTTGAATTTCTCAAAAATACCACTAAAAATTTGGTCCCAGGAACAATGGAATCCCTGGTGAAGTGTTTTCTCCCCGAAGAATAGTAAAATGTCATACAGACAAAAGTAGGAAAAATTATGTCTCCAGACAGCTGCCTTGTCAGTACAACTTCTGGATGCTCCATCCAGCTCGTACTGTGCACAAAGTCTGCTCTCCATCAACTCGTCTTAAAAATACCATTTTGATAAAGAAAAATATTAATTATTCACTGATATTTCCCTTTCAGCATAACTAATGAGAATAATAAAAAAGAAATCTGCCCATTTTGAACACCTGTAGGCCAGGCACTTTATATACATATCTCTTATTTAATTGTATGCCTAGACTCATTTTAGAAATGAAAAATTATATTCATAAACAGAGCACCAAAATTTTCTCCAATGCACTGAATCACTGAGCAGAAAAGTCTGGGTTTAAACCCAGTTTTATGGGAAACCTAAGCCCTTCCTTTTTTCCAGAATGGCTGGCTGCATTGGCAATTATAGCACATAATTATAATGATAATGCCTTGTTTGCCTACACCTTTCTACAAGTGCTGAAATGCTGTACAAAGCTTGCAAGTGATTTTTCTCTATGCCCATGAGGTTAGTATATGTGTATTATTACTCACAGGCAGCCAGATGCACATATTGGCTTAAAATTAGACCTGTGTCTTAAGACTCTCAATGCAAAAATGAGCAGATCTGTAAAACAAATTAAAGGAAAGAGTAGCAGCCGCGGAACTAGATTTCCTTGCAACCTTGTTCCCGAATTGATTGTAATGGCTTTGCACCTAGGTATATCGTTCTTGTCAATGAGAAATATTTTTTTCTAGCATGTCACCCTACAACATCTTTTACACCAACCTCTTTCTACTCCCAGTTGTTAAGCTACTTCTAGTCTACTGCCTACAGAAGAAGCATACTTGTTTTGTGGAAGATGTTCTTAATGCTGAAGAGAAACTATAAGCTGCCCACTTTGATTCAGAAAGGATAACTGGTATATATTTCGATCGGCTTTATATTTATGTCTGGTATTTTCATCTCTGGCACTATCTTTATTATTTCTATCTAGCAGGCTTTCCTTTCTCTTATTGAAAATATATTCAGACACTCGTTTTATGCATTGCTGAACTTCCTCCTTCCTATAACTGGCTCTTCATTCAGGTCAAAAGGATGAAATAGCAGTTAATGAAACACAGATCAGACTGCATGTATTGAAGATTGGAAATGAGGCAATGTTTTGCTAACAATTCTGGAAATTAAGCTTCCTACAAATGATCGAGGAAATCAAATCACCCACCCAATCTTATGAATCCCAAATTGTGGAGTTGAGCATTTCACCCAGAAATGAAGAGACCCAGATGCCATCGAGAGTGGATGAGACTTTTGGGACCTAGACATTATCTAGAGACCTACTACAAAGGACCAGTGTGGGATTCCATAGCTGAGCATTTCCTATTTAACTTAGTTTGTTTTGAACAATTTACAACTATGTCTCCCAAACTTGCTTACATGTCATATATCAAGACCTTTCAGAAAAAGAAAGAGAAAAAAAAAATGATAGGACCTATTCGTATCAGCTCAACCTCTTCCCATTGTTAGGGGTTCGATGCCAATCCCTAATCACAATCTCATCCTGTATGACAAACATATGTATTCTCTTCCATTGTAAATAAAATAGAGGATAGTATTTCCTTATAAAAATGGAAAGCTTAGGTTTTTGTTACAGGAAAACATAAAAACATAGTCAAAATATTTTATGAAAATCTAAGCTGGAAATCTTTTCAGTTCACGGGTTTACAGGAAGAGATACAAATGTCATAATACCAGTTATTAAAGGAAAGAATACTGTTATTATGGAAAGGAAAAGTAATTTAAATAATGATAATTAAGGAAGGTGAATATTAATTTAACATATTAACGTATTAGTATAAAGCTGATAACTTGTCTTAAAATTAATATCTGGCCCCTAGATTTTCATGCATTTTTATTAATTTTTTGCCTTTTTTATTTGAATTTTGCAAATGTCTTAATCCCAAAATAATTTACTAACTTTATATATTGAGTAAAAAGAAAAAAAGACCAGTTTAGATGTATATAGCGGTGTTTGGTGATTTTCATTTTGAGCACAAATATCCAATCAAGACCTGAAGTCTGTGTATGCATTTAGTTTCCTGTGCATAGTGTCATTCAAACTAATGGAAAATACCATTCATAGGAGTAAATAATAGAGTGTAAAATACATATAAAATATCAGATAACTTCGGCCTTGCTATTAAACTGCCTTCTTTCTCAATCTCATAAATGGCTAGCCTCTAACATCACAGATGTATCGGCTACTGGTGTGTTTAAATAATAACAACCCAACACATTTTTTCATAATAGATAAGGAAATATAAAATATTTCCAACTTGTCCTACTTCTTTATATTGCCTGGATAAGGAAAGCACTGGAGGGCTCAATTGAAAATGCTCCTCTGTCAGAAACTTCTTGGGTTATTGTCCCTGGCAGAATGCTCAAGAAACTAATGCACACACAGACTTCAGTTTCAAATACAGAGTAAATAACAAATTGTTTTGCCACCAGAGAGAACACTGTTTTGTTTTTATTTGGTTCAGTTTAGATTTTTCTGTTAGGTTTCACTATATGGCCCAAGCAGGCCTGGACCTGGCTATGTAGACTATCCTAGGCTGCCTTTGATGATCTACCAGTCTCTCCCTCCATAGTTCTGGGATCAAAGGCTTGAGTCGCCATGCCCAGCAGAAACATGGTACTGTTTTTCAAAGACAGAAGGGCAAAATTCAAAATCAAATTTCTCTGGCTGTGACATTACTTTCTCTTATTTCCAAATAATTGGAATTGACACTCCGTGAAGCAATTTGGAGCTGTGTATACTTAGGTAGATGGGACCTGAGGCAAATTCAAAGACCAAATTTATTTCAGTAGAGCACTGCTTAGTCTTGCAGAGGACATGGATTCAGTTCCCAGCATCCACAATGCAGATAATGACCTTTTTTTTTTCCGTCTTTTCGAGTCAGAGTCTCCCTGTAGCCCCAGATGTCCTGGAACACACTCTGTAGACTAGGCTAGCCTTGAACTCACAAAGATCTGCCTGCCTCTGCCTCCCAAGTGCTAGGATTAAAGGAGTGCGCCACCACACCTGGCACTAAGGACCTTTAGTAACTCCAGTTTCAGGAGATCTGATGCCCTCTTGTGACCTCCACAGACATTGCCTGACATGGGTGCACTTACATACATGTAAACTCAGATATATACGTGTATATAAACTCCTACACATATATACAAACTCATACACATAAAAATAAATCTAAAAACTAAAACTTATTTAAAGACCAAATTTCTTGAGTCAGCAACAGATGAGCAAAAAATAACCTGTCTACAATTCAGATTCTAAACCCAGAATGGACAACTCACTACTTGATATTAAGTCATAGATAATATCATGCTGTTGAAAAAATGTTTTCTTTTTTAAAATTTTTATTTATTTATGTGTATGAATGTACTGTCTGCATGTAGGTTTGTGCACCCGTGTCGTGCAATGCCAAGGAGGTCAGAAGAGGGTGTCGGATTCCCCTGGAACTGGAGTTCTCCTGGAATTGGAGTTACAGACTGTTCTCAGCCGCCATGTGGGTGCTGGGGATAGAACCCGGGTCCTCTGCAAGAGCAGTCAATGCTCTTAACCGCTAAGCCATCTCTCCAGCCCTGAAAAAATGTTTTCTTTCAACTACAAATTCCAAGGATCAGAAGATAAGAAATGACATTCTGCCAGGATTGGTGGCTCACTCCTTTAATCCCAGGGAGGCAGAGGCAGGCAGATCTCTTTGAATTCAAGGCCAGCCTGGTCTACAGTGAGTTCCAGGCCAGCTGGGGCTATAGGGGGACCCTGTCTCAAACACACACACACACACACACACACACACACACACACAGAAATGATGTTCTTAGATGGGTGTGATGGTGCCCAACTTTAATCCCAGAGCTAAGTATTCAGAGGCAGGTAGATTTTTGTGAATCTGTGAGATTGGAGATAGCCTAGTCTACATAATGAGACCAGCTACAAGGAGACCCATTTTGTCTCAAAAAGACAAAAAAATAAATAAATAAAAGAGATGATATTCTTGAATGGAAGGTCAAATAAGTCCATCTTTACTAATGGAAGAATCCCAGTAGATATATACAATTTATTATGAGAGCCTACTTAACCAGCCAAAAGTGTGTACTGGAATTCAGACACGTTTCAAAATTAGGATTCAATATTATTCTGAAGTGGCTTTTAGAGCTTTCACTTAGAGAATAGGTATCATGGAAATCCCTCATATAAAGTTCCAACCAGGTAGACTGATTGCATGCTGTTGCATAATCTTCACAGGCTTCTTACCAAACCAAGTCATGGAAATATTGCTTACACCACACTTTGTTACTTGACCATTTTGCCATGACTATGTCTTGACTGTATTTAATCCCAACCCCATATTAGCCTTACTAACAAATTAAGTTCAAGATTATAGAAAACAATTGATATTGACAACACCTGAGAACAATTTAAAGTCATTGGAGATAAAATCATGGGCAGAGTGTCTAGAGAATTCTGGGATGTAGAGATAGTGGGAGAGAATTGGTCAAGCTTAGGTACAACCATTGTCTAACAGTGTTTACATTTCTGGGCTTCTTCCAAGACTGGTTCTTAAAACTCAGCTTATGCATCTATTATCTGTGGTAACAGTCTTGGGTTCCCCCTCTGTATTCTGAATATCCTCTCATCTTGAGTAGTTCACATACCAATTAGTCTTCATGTTAAATCCTGTTTTGTGATTTCCACAGCTACACTAGGCATAGGGTTTGTTCTAGTGTCCCTGAAGACTGGCATAGTGCCTTTATTGTAGCAGGTTTTCCATCAAGGGGGTTGAATAATTGAACTCTAGTCTTTTTGAGCCATGGTCATGAAATGTCCCTTTCAATCCCATGTTGCTACTCACATATTATTCTTCAAGAAGTGATAAAGGACCAATCATTACAAGCACTTTAATGGGCATATTATTTTTGTTATTGTTATTTTACTGAATATTAGTTTTTTATTGTTAACTACTCAAGTCTCTCTACAATTTTCATTCTTTAATACTTTTATCCCCAAGTCATTTTAAATATCTTCTCATAACAATTAGGGTCCCTTGCATTGCACTACGCTGATAAAATGATTTTCAACCTCTTTCAACAGAAAAGGTCATTAGGTTAGCTGAGCTCCTCAGGCTTTACAATAAGAGTAGTTGCACCACTCTTTTTTCTATAGAGTTCATATTCCATAGTTATAGGGCATAAAGATGACATCTTGCTTCAGACAGTTTTTAAGTAGTACTTATAACTCTGTCCCATAGCGGAAAGGCATTGATTTTCTAAAAGGAAAAAAAAAAAAAAAAAAAAGCCCTAAGTTACAGACAATTCAGAGTCAACAGTGCAGCAAGATGGAGTAGCGAATGGGACACAAACACTGGCTACTAGGACCCTCTTGGCAGGTCTCACTACTACAGGGACCTGGACTACACAGAAAGGGGAGTAGTTTAGGAGGAGAGAACAATTCTAGGAATCCTAGAGCTGTGGGGATAGCTAAACACCAATATTTCATTCTCATATGCTCTGAGATTTTTAAAAACTTATCTTGTCTCCCAGGAGGGACTTGAAATTTATTAGCCATCCTAGAAGTTATGTGGAAATTCAAAGTACTTGCAGAGGAGCAGGGCAGTACTATTTGCTTATTCAACCCTACATTTTCTTAAAGACTTTTTTTTATTAATTTTTATTTATTTCTGTATGTGTATGAATGTACTGTCTGCATGCAAGTTTGTGCACCCGTGTCGTGCAATGCCCCGGATGTCAGAAGAGGGTGTCGGATTCTCCTGGAACTGGAGTTCTCCTGGAACTGGAGTTTCAGACGGTTCTTGGCCGCCATGTGGGTGCTGGGGATCGAACCCAGGTCCTCTGCAAGAGCGGTCGGCGCTCTTAACCACTAGGCTATCTCTCCAGCCCCTCAACCCTACATTTTCACACCAGTGCCCTAGGGTCAGAGGCCATTGCTGGAGTCTGTGGAGGCAGGAGAGATGTATGTACAAGGTCATTGTTGGAGTGTTGCAGTTGGTCTGGTTAATGTTTTGAATACTGGAAAGTATGCTTATTTGTTCACCTTTATTGAACACAACTTATTTCCATCTTTTTCTATTAACACTATAGCGATGTGGATTTTTGTCTCCTAGAACCTGTGACCTAGGGATTTTCTATTACAGTATTTTTTCTTTTTTTAATTTTATTATTTTTGTATGTGTATGGATGTGCTGTCTGCATGTAGGTTTGTGCACCCGTATCATGCAATGCTGCGGAGGTCAGAAGAGGGTGTCAGATTCCCCTGGAACTGAAGTTAAAGATGGTTCTCAGCCACCATGTGGGTGCTGGGGATTGAACCCAGGTCCTCTGCAAGAGCGGTCAGCACTCTTAACCGCTAGGCCATCTCTCCAGCCCCTACAGTATTTTTTTCAAGCTATACACTTTGTCCTTAAAGGAGGTTCTGAGATGAGTTCACTGATTTAAAACCATTTTTTTAAATGATTTTCGATGGAGGAGAAAACATCAGAGTATATAATATATGGAAAAATGAGTACTATTTTCCTAAAGAATTTGTGAAGTATGCTTACTTGATATGTTTAGCAGATGTATGTATAGTGGATCAATGAAACACAGGCTATTCCTCATATGGAATTGATGAGCCTTGGGATATGAACGCATGAAGTTTCTGAGAAAATTTCAAATTGTTTTTCAACTTTGATTTGCCTTAATTAATTTCCAAGGTAGCAGAGAAGTCCCATTTTGCCACATCTATAAAAGAGGTCATGCAGAACTTCCAGATCCTTCCCAGTGTGGGAAATATAAAATGGCATGCTTTGTGATTTTAACATTCATCTCTTGGTTACCAATGCCACTGTTTTTCTCATTGCTGTGGCAAAGCACCCAACAGAAAGCGATATAAGCGTGGAAGGCTATGCTTGGGCTTACAATTTGGGAGAGTTTGGTCCTCCGCAGTGAAAAGCAAAAACAGGAGGATACATGATGTTACTTGGGTGGACTAGGAAGCAAAAGAGAAAATCAGTGGTGCTCAGCTTGCCTTTTCCAAGGAGACCTACCCATGTAAAGTTCCAGCCACACACAGGAAGGGACTTTTATCCCTTCAGTTAAGCCTCTCTGGAAAGGAGCTCATAGAAAAACCCAAAGGAGTGACTCAATACTGCCTTAACTTTACTTAATCCAATCAAGTTGACAGTCAAATTGGCAGTCACTTCCTCCTAATATTTATTTATTTTATTTATGTTGTGTGTATGAGTGTATTGACTATGTATGTAAGTGCTCCCTTGTCATGCAGTACCCCCAAGATCTGAAGAAGGCATAGGATCCTTTGGAACTGGAGTCAGGGATGGTTGTTACATGCCACGTAGGTGCTGGGAATTCAACCCAGGTCCTCTGCAAGAGCAGTCAGTGCTCTTAACCTCTGAACCAGCTCCAGGTTTTAATAATATTTAAGGCATGGATTTTTTCCTCTTTTGAGAAAGGCCTTTCATGTTTTCCTATTTTGCTTTTTAGGGTAATCTGAAGTTTTATTTATATATTTCCTATATATCAGTTTTATGATTCTATACTTTCAAATGAAAATATATTTTCCAAAATGACGGATCCCTTTTTCAGTTCCTCTTACCAATTTTTTATTATTTAATGGAATGATTTTAGTTGTGAATTTACATGTACTTAAACTGTTTACTCTTTTCCCTTATTTATTTGTGAAATTTTTTTGATTTTTAAAAATTTTAATTATTTTTGTATGTGTATGAATGTATTGTCTGCATGCAGGTCTGTGCACCCATGTCATGCAATGCCGCAGAGGTCAGAAGAGGGTGTCGGATTCCCCTGGAACTGGAGTTCTCCTGCAATTGGAGTTACAGACTGTTCTTAGCCACCATGTGGGTGCTGGGGATCGAACCCAGGTCCTCTGCAAGAGCAGTCGGTGCTCTTAACCGCTAGGCTATCTCTCCAGCCCCCATTTTAAAAACCTTAAGTAATAAAACAGTGCATATGAAAATGAACTGGGCATGTGGTGTGAATAAAAATATATATATTTTTTTTTTTGGTCTTTTTGAGACAGGATCTCCCTGTAGTCCCACCTGTCCTGGAGCTCACTCTGTAGACCAGGCTGGCCTTGAACTCACAGAGATCTGCCTGCCTTTGCCTCCCTCGTGCTAGGATTGAAGGCGTGCGCCACCACGTCTGGCAAAAATAAACTATACTTTTGTTAGTGGAAGTAGACAATTGCTCAAGCATCTTTTCTGGAACAATCCATCACTTCCTCATTGATTTGCAATTACTATTCTAACTCCATATGTGTCCATGTGTTTGTGAACTTTAGATTTTGCTTGAATTCATTTAGTTTTGGAGTCTTACCAAATTATCTTAATTCAACTTTCTCAGTTTTGAATACATCTTTGATATTTTTTTTTCTGTTTTAAATTTCAAATAAGTCCCAGCAATTGATAGGTCCTTGCTATTCTATATATAATTTTTAGAAGCATTGTATTATATAATCTAAATTATGATTTTAAAATCATTCTATTAAAGATTTATAGGGTAGTACATGATGTTTGTTACAGAGACCATTGTGCAATAGCCAAATGAGGGTAAAGAAATTTAACTACTGATATATTTTATTTACTATTTCTTTATGGTAACAAGTCAAACACTTCTACCTTGCTTGCGCATTATTTTATTTTTATATTACATGTATGAATGCATTGCCTACATACATATAAGTACACCACATGCATGCAATGTGTACAGAAGCCAGAAAAGAAAACTAGAATCATGGTTTTTAGCCAACCATGTGACTCCTGGGCACTAGTTAGATGCAGGTCTTCTGCAAGAGTAGCCAGTGATTTTAACCTCTTTTGGATCTCTCCAAACTTGTTCACTTATTTTTAAATTGCATTTTTATTCACTTATTTATTTGTGTGTCTGTGCATGGGGGTCATGCATATGGCATTGTGGAGGTATCATTATCATAGCATAATTTGGGGATATGGGTTCTCTCCTTTCACCATGTGAGTACTGGAGATTGAACTCAGGTCATCAAAATTGGCCACAGGTACATTTACCAGATGGGCCATCTTACAGGCCCTTGCTTTGAAATGAACAGCCTGTATTAACTATAGTCTCCCCACTTATCAGAACATTAGAAACACTTACCTCTATGTACCTATAACTTAGTACTTATTTTGCAAACTTCCTCCATCCCTCATATCATCTTATTTACACGTACTTTTAAAATACATTTTAAATTGAATATTCATAATTTTCAAGCAATATAGTTTGATGACATTTAGATCTCTCCCCATCCGCACCTCCCTTATTGTCCTCCACCCAATTTAATGTATGGTATTCTATATCTAAATATATATATATGATATTCAAACATATACATATATATACATATGTATATATAATAAGTCCTATAGAATCTAATTTTTGTCTCTGAATGAACTTCAGTATGGGTCCATCCACTGATGCTTGGTTAACCTACCAAGAGTCACATGTTTGAAAGAGACTGTCTCTGCCCCTTCCAGAAACCATTGGTTTACAGCAATTTCCTTAGGTAAGGTTGGAACCTCTTACCACTTGTTCATGTTTATGCTAGGATTTTTTTTTTCTGGTTTACATACACATTTTAAAAAGCCTAAAAGTTTCAAAGAAAGGGGCTGGAGAGATGCTTCAGTGATTAAGAGCATTGGCTGCTCTTGCACAGATCTTGGGGTCAGATCCCAGTCCCCACATGGCAGCTAACAGCTGTCCATTACTTCAGTACCAGGGGATCTGACACCCTCTTCTGACATTCATGTGCTTGGAAGACACAGGTGGACTCACATACATGCAGGCAATATACTCATACACATAACAAAAAAATAATAAAATATTTTTCATAAAAATTTCATAAAAATTTCAAAGAAAGTCTGAGATTTTATCAAATGTACTTCTAAATATGATATTGTTATATTAAACACTATTTCTTAATTAAATTATATGATTTTATTTGCTTGTTCACAAAATAATTGCACCTTCCTATTTTCATCTTCAAGCACTTTATTTTACCTTCTTACGCATTTTCATATTTTGTCCAGGAGATAAATTAAAGGAAATAACAATCTAATCTCCAAATTGATGATTTTTTTCTTTATTTCTAAAATGTATACTTAATTTGTTATTTTGTTTGATTTATTGATCTATGTAAGATAATCAGTGCAAGCAAATTTGTCCTATTGTTGATGTTAATGAAAATGTAATGAAACATTTTAGAATTAAACTCAGTTGTTATCAGACTTCATAAATATATTTTATCATTTTAAGTTGGTGCTTTTCCGCTTGACGTTTCTAAAGTGGATTTAATCATGAATAGATTTTGAATCTTATTACATAACTTTCTGTATCTATTGACATACAGATATAGTTTCCTATTTAATATATAGTTATGTAAAATGTCACAAGCATTGTGTTCTTTTGTGAGTATGTTTTTATTATTAGATAGTTCTATCTTTCTGGGAAAACATAATCTTGGGCATTAATGTATTTTTTATTCTGTTCTAATAGTGTCATCAGTATTTTTTTTAAAATGTTTACATTTATATTCACAAATAAGTGTTAGCTGTGAATTCAAATTAAGCACTCATAATGGGTGATACCTGAATTAAGTTCTGAAGTCTTTTCATATCAGTAAGTAGTTTGAAGGAGAAGTTTTTCAAGATGAAGCAAATACTATGATTAGAAATAAGTACCTATTTTTAAAGTGCTATCTTAAGTATCTTTATATTAAATATTCATTAACTTCAGAAATTTATGAGCCTTTATATAATAACATAGTTGGTAAAATTTGGGGATCTGGAAAGCTGATCTTGGATCCTGGCTCTGTTATTTTCTGATTCAACCTCAGCCACCTTCTGAAATATGGGCACAATTATTATACCTACTTTGAGGAAGCTTTTATCTTTTAAAACTTAGTCACAGCATACATATGAAGAGCTAAGGCAGAACTAGGTACATAGTTAATATTCCATAGTGTTAGGTGCTTCTATCATTGTGATTTGAGTGAGGGCAATAATGTTTCAGTGATAAATGAATTAACATTTCTATTTCACTTTTCAGTTTGATAATTATGTTTTTTTTAAAAAAAAAACTTAACTTAGCAGCACTCGGGAGGCAGAGGCAGGTGGATCTCTGTGAGTTCAAGGCCAGCCTGGTCTACAAAGTGAGATCAGGCCAGCTGGGACTACAGGGAGACCCTGTCTCAAAAAGACCCCCCCCAAAAAAAAAACTTAGCTGATTTAACATTTTAAAAATATTTTCGGTATTATTTTCTTTATTTTGAATTTCCACTCATAGAAATGTTCAATTTCTATTGCGGCAGGAAGGACAATTTGGAGTTTGTTTCCTAGGGTATTTTGAATCCTTATTATTTATCTATGCAAACTTTTAATTCTCTCTTTGAAAATGCAGTTATATTACTTTCTGTGATCAAGAAGGGACTGAGGCTTGCCCACCACTAAAAACCATGAATATGCCATTATAGGATCATAAGGGACCTATCAGAAAATGTCACCAAGTTTGAACCTTGCTACAAACATTTCACACTGGATGTATGTACCTGTTCCTCTTCAAGATGAAAAGATTCTGTGATCAAATGATCAATTATTACCATATTACAGTAATCTTCACACTTCTTAATTAAAAAAGAAAAATGTCTGTATTGATAATTATATTTTAGATATATTATTTAATTTATATAAAAAAGACAGAATAAAGAACAGGAATTTGATGGCCACACAGCATCGATCACATCACCCATCAAAAGAGATAGGACTTGTGCCTTGGTTTTCCTATTTGGCACGAGATGAAAATCGTTCCAGAGAAGAATTGTGTTAATGTGCTACAAGTTGCACTAATCCATTTTGAGCAATATTAGTAGCTTTAATATCTATTTATCATCTATTTCTTATTTGCCAATTATTTTCCTTATACTATCTGGAAGAAAGAAGCTACCTTGGGTTTAATTTTGTTTAATTACATAAAGGATATTTTATAGCATGTGTACAAATATCTACCAAATTCATATTTGACTTTATCCAATTCCAAATTTTATAATATTAATTTTAATCCCATTTTAATGTACTTTCATATGTGCTATTCCTGAGGATCAAATTATCAGGGTTTTGAATAATACTTCAATTTCTAGACTAGCACATATAAATGTCTTTAAATTTATTTTTTGTTATAATAATCATCATTTTTAAATGTCATTTTAATATAATTATTGTACAAAAATTTCTTTCATGAAGCCTATAAATGGTATTCTTAATATTGGCAACCCTGTAACTACTTTCGAGCATCAAAATTCAAGAGAATCCAAATGAGTGATATTGAATTTTGATGGAAGCAATGTATCTGTATCAATGCCAAAATACTGTGGACAACACAGTCATTATTCCAAGTCAAATTTTATCCTTAAACCCAAATATATATATATATATATATATATATATATATATATATATAAATAAAAATACATGTCAAAACAAATAAAAATTTAAATAGCAGTGGGACTGAGGTTAGAGCTGAGTTGTAGAGTACTTAAGGCCCTGGGTTCAGCCCCCAACACCATAAGCAAGCAAATAAATTTAAATATAAATTATAGATTTAAAGTCAACATAAAGTGAAATACAGATTTCAGTTTCTCATCTTTCTCATCAAATACTCTAAAGTTAGAAATTTCGTGCTACCAAACCATAAAACCTAATAATAGCCCAAGCTTTAATTATTGCACAGAAGTAAATAAATTGTGGATTTATCCTATCCTCCAACCTTAGTTGTTTTACCTTGGCTCCTGTGTTATAACTAAAGCATAAACTTAAGTGCTAATTAAACTGTTTGACCCAGTCATCCCATCTCTGTACTGACAAAGATACAATCTCAAATATATTTATTCTCTTTCTCGCCCTCTGATCTTCTCTTTCTCTCTCTTTCTCCCCTACACATGCAAAAGGTATAATTTCATGAGAAGAATTAATAACAAAAGATACAGTTTTGAATTGCAGGAATAATTAAACTTTTATTTATTTATTTTCTTATTTTTTTTT